>CM030370.1:141544589-141846887 GCA_003604175.2 Clonorchis sinensis | reverse complement strand
ATTTGTTGTTGTTGGTTTTCATGTTGATTAATGTTTTGCCGGTGTTGTGTTTTTTTGCTGTGCGTTGAAAGAGTGGCGTTTTTCATTTGTCTTCTCCGGTGTTCTGTTTTTTGTTTTACTGTATTTTGTTTTTCCGCGCTCTGCGTTGTCTTACGTTTTGCTTGGTTTTAATGTTTTTTCCTTTTCCATCCCGCGGTCTTCTGTGTTTTTTTATGTGTTCCGTGTATTTTTTTTTTATTTTTTTTATTTTATTATATTGCTGTTTTTTATTTTTGCTGGTTGTGTTCCTCATGTTTCTTTATTCCAATTTTTTGTGTGTGCTTTTTTAGTGCTTTTTCCGTTGTGTATTTTTTCTATTTTTCCTTTCGTTTTGTCTTCATTTGCTTGCGTTCTTGTTTTACTTTTTTTTGTGTTTTTTCTTTTGTGCGGCCCTCTCCTCCGGAATTTTCTGTTGGTTTTCTTATGCTTTTTTTCTGTGCTGCTTTGGAATGTGTTGTGTTTTGCCTTGCTTGTATTTGGTGTGAACTTTTGGTGTGCTGTGGCGTACTCTTTTGTTTCATTTAGTTTCGTCTTGATTCATAACTCCTCTGGTTTTGTTTGTGTTAAACTCGTTCCTAACCTACACGTTTCCTTTGGTCCTGTTCATCTCTAATGATGTCTTTTGCTCTTCCGATATTTCAAGTCCATCCTTTTGATATTGTTTCTTCTTTTCTTGTCCGTGCTTTTTTGTTCTTTTGTTTTTTGCCTTAGATATTCACGATTACTCTCGCTTGCATAATCAATGAAATTTTCACCAATGTTGACGCTGATAATTCACTGTCAGATAATCAGACAATTGTTTCTCAGTGCGGTTAAAGTCCTTGAGTGGGAAGAATCAAGAGGCCTTTTTAAGGGAGGAAATTCAGTTGGGGTTTACTGCAGACATTCTGAGTTGCTTCCATGTGCTCAGTCAGACAACATGGGAAGAGATCTGGAAAGAAACTGTCGGCATAAGCATCGACGACATCGATCAGCTGCCATTTCTTGCAGCTTCCCCAGCCAAGCGCAGGAGAGTTAGTGGGGATCTCATCGTTGAAGGCGTACTGCACCAACAAAACCCGAACGCCTCGTTATCGCTTTCATACCCTACTACCAAGTCACACGTTGTGCACCTCGCGGCATGCGCCATTGTGAAGAAGGCTCAAAGAAAATCGATGGTCTACGTAGACGTTGTTTCGACATGTAAAATTCTCCATAAATTCCAGTGCTCCTCTTTGAATTGTATTGGGTGTGATCATGGACTACACGTTCTAATACATGACTTTGCAGTTTGAGGATGCAAGGCAAATACCTACAGATGATGTACTGGTTATGTCTATTCAACACAACTTTTGCTGTGCCTATGTTCCCGAAGACGAGGAAGATATGGTCTGAGCAGGCCAGATGAACAAGCAGACCTCCAGCAACCGAATGAACATCGGGGTTTTGAAGAACTTCCGGTGTTTACCTCCTTATTTCATCGATAACGAACTTTAACATAAATAGAGAATTGACATCCTGTCAAACGCTGTTTTTGTAGAAAGGTTTTAAGAGAGCTCAACATGCACTCTCATACGCCCAGAAGTATGAAATAGAGGGACGGGATTATGTGCATAAACTTCTGGGGAATAACCTGTTGGGCAAGCGTAGTTAACAACAATGACCGGTCAACAGAATCGAACATACGCTTCAAGTCAAGAAACACCAAGATTTTGGGTCGTTTGTGCATGTGGCGTTGCTATACCACCTGTTGGAGTGTGAAGATGTGGTCAACACAAACTATACCGCGTCGAAATCCTGTTTGATGTGTGCGGATCAAAGATTCGCGTTCGGGCATAAAACCACAAAAAATCAGTGAAACCAGAAGCTTTGTTACAACGGGCATCAAACCAAGGCCTCTGTGTTTACTACATTCACTGGGAGCAAATGGACATATTTATCGACTCACCCTTGTTGTTTTGTAGGGTCTCTTTATCCCAGATACACGCAAATGGGTAAGTCAGACAATGGCTGAGGAAATCACCACTATCGTCGAATGGCACACGTGGAAGAATTGCCAGGGACAGAAGAGCCATGACGCTTGAGCAGAAGTATACAATCGGACATTTCTCAGGTTGAGTGGGTATTCGTGTGGACATTCCATCTTTCCGTTTGAGAGGAACATTCCCTACTGGAAGCAGTAGGTAGCCTACTGAATTTTAGTTCGAATCGCTGTGCTCGATGGCCCAAACTTTCTCCTTTGCTGGCGCCACATAACTTTCTCTAATACGTTGACAGTAAAACACACATGTCTATTCTAGCCCAGACTAAGCAATATAGAATGGGAAGGTCCGTTTACCTAGTACACGCTACCAGATACCTCCGCTCTAGAAAATTAACAATTGATAGTTTCCTCATTAGGTGGCTCATTCTTGGCAAAGTTTTTTCCCCTATTTCTTTACTACAGTCATAATTATTTGGCATGTCAACCAAATCAAATCTCCCCTCACTCCTCCGGTGTTCTGTTCACTATCAAATGGCACCATCATATTTTGTGACAAGGCAGCCATAGTTACCTTAAGGAACAACGCTAGACATTATATTTACGGTGGACTCCACGTTAACCAACCGGAGGCATAGTCTTTGTGAAAACAGGCTCACTAGTCGGAAGGTGAAATATCCTTAACCCACACTCTTGACTACCTCAGAAATCCTTACCTGTCACTATTCTCTTAAACGAAGAGTCCAGAACGAGTGTGGACATCAGAACCTGCTTATGCAGTGTTCGGTTCACACATTCCAATTGTGGGGACTTTTGGGGTAAGTTTCATTCCACAGTGTATGTGCACCGATAAAGCAGGGAATTTATGGATGGTGAGGACGTTTGCGGATAATCCGAAAGGCTCAATGGTTTTGACTCTTTATCCAAAACTACCACCGAATTATAAAAGGGTATCTAAATGAACTGGAGAACTAAATGATTTTGGTTTCTATTGAGTAAAATTAAATTTTTGCGGATGCCAGCAATATGTGACAAGTAATCATCCTTGCTCCCACTATTGTCCATCCAAAAAAGCCACCGAGATGATGTGGACCATCACTAGAGTCAGTTAGTAATTTACTCCATGATTTCGATAGCAGGTTAAACAAATGTTTTTCCCTCAATTTTAGGATAACCAAATGGTGGAGCACCTGCCTCATCAGAAGGTATCACTTCACTGCGCGATCAACGGCTCATTGGAACAACCGGCGACCACTTTAAATACACTTGATCAACTCAACATGATCGATCTATAGCAGAGGAAGTATCGCTGGAAAACAGGGCAAAGTAATCCAGCTGATATAAAGATAAGTTGGAACAAATAATGGGACCATGTTTACAACTACTTACGGGTTGTTGTCGTCGTCGTCATGAAGCTTTCCGGGGGCACTAAGAATCCGAAAGCTGCAAATACAAAATGAAATTTTATCATTAGGGCCAGCTAACAATGTACTTTGTGGCTATAAAATCATTCTGCTGATGGGTGTGCTGTCCCATCCGTTGATTCGTACACGCCTTGCTAAGGCGAAAATGCTCGAGTACAGTAAAAAAAAAGTTGGATAAGGTACTACAAATTAGTCCTTGGATATTCACTCAAAACACTAATATCTATTCGGAGGACGAAATTCGGTCTAGGTGAAGCATTCTCAGGGGATACGTTTGTTTAACAATTCACTCGAGGAAGTAATGAGTTCTTGTGGGAAACGCTTCTAGTGGGAAACCTGAAGGACAGCCGACTGTCCTTCAGATATTGAAGTCAGGTAACAGGGTTAGATGAATCAACAGACCCCGATTCTCACACCTGATGTTTAAAACCACTGAAAACAGTTTTGAGCAATCATGTAAAAGAATACATTATCATAGCTCTGAAAAAGGGTTTTTCTAAAATATCACTGATCATCCCTCGTGCAAATAACTGGAGATGATCAGTGGGTGCTGAAATATGTTGCACCAGGCCACCTGAATTTTTGGTCGAAAAAATATTCGGGATATCACAATACACTGTCTGGGTGAAACACACTACTCATAAGGTTGCTGAAAACCCTTCGACTGCTCGCTACCGGTTTTACCCTGCTGGTGGGTTCAATAGGCAGCCGAGTGCCTGATTGTTCCTGATATGTATGTTCGATATGAACTCAAAATGGGAACCAACTAGCGAAATGCGCCCATTTGTACACTAATTGGTAGAATAGTTCGTAGACTAAACTGAATAACTATTTTACATGAGAACGGAAAGTTCAACAGAAACGACAAAAAATAAGCTTCAGTTTCCTGCTTTGGCTCTCATAAGTGGTTCGACTGATAACCTTAACTAAACCTTACATAACGGAAAAAGCAGAAGTTTTCTAGAGACGTTCATAGTCAGTTCGTTCACACCTCTGTACCTCCCACTAATTTATCCCTCCCAAACTACCCAAGTTCATTTGGCCGCATTTGCTTCGAGAGATGTTTCACGTTCATTTCCGATACTTCTAAATCGTCTGATCCTGATGGTGTTCTAGACTTCGTTTCCAGAAATCGTGCTCCGTGAACTAAATTAACCATCCAAAATCTACTCTATTCTTCAGTCCCATGAAGGTTTAGTCATCGTTTGCCGAGTTCAGATGTTTGTATCTAAGTCTCAACAATTCCAACATCTCCACATTTAGTCCATCTTCTACATTAATTCTAATTTCGTCGCCCCCTGGATTGCTGTCATAATAGTCCGCGTCTCAACCATTCTTTTCTCTGTTCAGAACGAGTTAATACGTCAGACCGCCACACTGTGACTCTTACCTTCGTGCTTAATTTTGCGACTACCATTTTAGATGTCCGGTACAACTATCCTCCTCAATTGTTTACATCAGTCATTTGACCACGCATCCCGCTTCTGCACGCCCAGCTTCCCCTGAAGTGTTTCAATTTTCCGTTGAACAACTTAACCGTTGGTCTCTTTTTTCCTAGAAGTGTCCATTTTTTTATATAAGAATGGATAGTCGTTCATCACGCCCACCAAATGTTGTAACAGTATATGCTACCGATGAAACTTGCGAGTAACGTCTGTTCTGGTGTCCAAGCTCCGCCCCGGCATTTAACGAAAGATGAAGGTTACTACGGAAATTATGGAACCGCTTTGCAGTGTTCGTTTACTACTGTTTACTGGTCAATAAACCTCTGGAAAAATTCAAAAGGAGGCTTGAGTTTGTGCACTTTTCAAACACTGTGCAGAAGACACATTTACTTTCTCATCGGGTGGCATGTAGCTGCTTGGTTTATATTTTCTAATAATAGGCAACTCTGTAGTGAAGAGTGTTTGTTCTTTCACCACGGGGTAACAGGCCCACTTGCACTTATCTCTGCAATAGCTTTCGTTTTCACGTTGATTATGCGCTCTCAACGTCTTCGTTTTTGACAAGTGTCTGAGAGCAGATCCGATATTTTTTATGCAAGGTGAACCTCCTTTATAAGTAAAGTAATAAGTATACATCATGGTGGCCAAAAGTGGTATGATCGCGAATTACCAGTTCAGTGGACTGCCGTCTGTCTTCTGTTCTCGGTGAAAGAAGTACATTTATCTGAAAAGCTTATGAGCGGAGATTTATGTCGCTTCCTGTTTAATGGACTTACTACTAGCATTTTTATCACTCAGCGTGGTTCTGCGTAATGCTCACATCGCGGAGCAGTGTACAGACACACCGTTAAACTAAGGTGGCCAGCTGATCACCGACACTGAAAGAAATTCAGGCTTCTCATCAATAAAATTTCGGGTGACTTACGATTGGTCCGAACCAAACGCTACATCGTATGGAGATTTTTTATCCTGTAAGTTAAGCCAATCAGTGCTGAATAGAAGAGAAGCTATGTAGAGATGTTTTATCCTTGTTGGAAATCATCATCAGTGCGCATCTCACAAAACCTCTAGTAGTCTAGAACCTGCGATCTCCAGGCTAGTAATATGAACATTTTACTGTTTGCCCAAGGGCAACTGAGTATCAGTGCAAGTGATGACTCACACTTAGACAGGATAAAGCGCCACTCATCCTTTGGTCATGGGATTTATATCACATGGTC
Source organism: Clonorchis sinensis (assembly GCA_003604175.2). Lineage (NCBI taxonomy): Eukaryota > Metazoa > Platyhelminthes > Trematoda > Opisthorchiida > Opisthorchiidae > Clonorchis > Clonorchis sinensis. The sequence goes on along the minus strand of CM030370.1, from coordinate 141,840,799 downwards.
ATATATCCCTGGAGTTTCGTGAGTCCACATTGCTAATTATTCCTAATAAGATTAAAGGAGCTGTACAGTATTTCCCAGCTTTTCAGCGTAGATTAGCTCCACTAACAAGACAAAACCACCACTGGAAAGTTCCCCACGTTCCTCAAACTACCAAAATTCTACCCACCACCAGTTTCTATAAGGCAACCTGGTTTACTCGCCTTATCATTTTCAATAAATTTGCTTGCATTAGGGCTTTAACTCCGGTTGATGTGCTGGAAACCGAACAAAGGGCTTTTTACTTTTAACTTAATGCTGATGAGCTTATTGTGGCTGCTGTCAGCAAAGCCGCCTGTTTTGGTCCATAAAACCTTCATCTTTAAGGTCATACTAAGCCAATACGTTCGTAGTGAAGTTAGTATGGTGCTATCTTCCTGCACTGTCTGTTCCAGAGTTGGAGGGAAACAACAACGCAGATCAGACTTTCAAGTGGTAGGACCCAGGGGAAGATAAGCTTGCTAAAACCACCCTAGCTGGGAGGAGGTATATGGCATTTGAGAAGCGGGGATTGAATATCATGAGAAAATAGTTATGAGGAAGTAGACTGACACTCCATCTCTAAAAGGAACTATAACCATGGAAAGCTTTTAATTAGTAGATGGGTTTTCCTATAGAGGAAAATTTTGGTGGCTCAGGTAGTCTAGATGGTCATCGGCTTGTTCGCTTAGCTGATTGCAAACGTGTCATCACCAGTTAAGGTTAAATGATCAGTGCGTTGTTGGAGAGCGTAGAGAGGCGTAGCGATGGGTTGGTGGTTGTGCGTTGAGTAGTGTTGCGTGTGTGGTAATATACGATCACGATTAGTTGTTCGGTCGGGCGATTCCATTGGTTACTGTGTTATCCTGTGTCCTGATTCACCGATGCTCACGTTACCTTTGAGCTTGGCAGCCCCTGCTCTCGGACTCTGGTCGATGCTGGAGTGAGATCTGTCCTTGGCTCTTCCGAATAGAAGGACTTAATTTGACCCATAGAAATTGGAGAACTCAGAAGGATTCAATTGTCTGCCCAGCACTATCAGTGCTTTTTCATCTAAAACCTTTTCCCCGGCTTTGCGTCTGTGTTCTGCTTACTTCTTTTGCAACTGCCAAACTGCGCAAACACCTGAAAAATATTTCCACTTTGTCTGGACATAACGCGCTACTCATAAAGTTGCTAAAAACGCTTCGGGAGACCACAACCGGTAGTTGTAGCATGTTAACTCTATACAGTGTATTGCGATAATGGCGTACCGTACCAGCAGAAAGATGAAGCGACCTGAAGCAACACAGTCGGCTGAAGACGGATATCATAAACGAGGGATTCAGCTGGGATTCGAAAGGGTCTTCCGTGAAAAACAAACCGGTATACAAATAAATGCATTTTGCCATTTCCCTTTGCTAGCTTACCGACGTGCTTAGCGGCGAGACGGACGATAATGGCTAACATATCCCACTTGTGTTTATATGGTTCTTGGGCTTCTTCAACATTCATCCCACTCCATCCATAACTAAACGTTTAAGTTAGTGTCCTCCTCGACTTCTTTCATCCTCGCTTTGCACAACAGTTCTGAAATGGACAAACCCGGTGCACTCAACCGCCTTGCTGGTCTCTCTTACTGTTAATAACTGTACTCTGCTCTTAAAGATTCGCTAAAAATCCATTCCAACAATAAACTATAGGTATAGACTGCGTGAAATTGCTGGAATATGCATTCAACCCACTGATGACAACAACCACACACCAGTAAGGCTACCAATGACCAACTGAAAACACTACGGTAACGTATGCTCCAGCCGTCACGAGGGATAGTGTCGTAGCCGCACACACTGCAGGAAGTTTGGACCAAACAAAGCACTGAATGTTCACCCGAAATCCAATAAAACCGTGGAAATTTATTACATGGTTGTTCTTTCATTCCCGTTGTTTACCATTTGTGAGGAATAGAGTGTATATCATTCTCACACAAACCGAATTCCATCTTAGTAAGAATGTGGAAAATTATTAGGCCTACAAAGGCACAGCGAAGTCGGAAAAATGCAGCCTTAATGGGAGGTTTATATTTTCAACCAAGTATCTGTATTTTATCATTTCACTGACCAACCACCTGGCATAATATTTTAATGGTCCTGGATTGCTGAGGGCATTTTGTTATGTGTAGACGTTGGGACACAAGTTTGTAGGAAGGCGGCTCTATCAATTTAGGAGGACGGGGCAACGAAGGCCACACTCCATCCGCTCAGTGATACACTGATGCTTTGTTGCAGTCCTTTATTGATTCCTCTCACCATTTTTTTCCGATCACCGTAAACCAGAAATATCGATTTACAGTGTGACAAAATAATATCCGTTTCGGTGGGAAAATTTCATACCTGAGGCGCATAAAACAGTTGTACTGGGACTCACCCCTAGAATATAATACCAGGGCAGTGAAGGTGCACATGACGTCCTCCTTATTGATAACAACTGTTAGATTTGGTCCAGAAGAATTGAATGTTGCATATAATTGGTTTGAAAAAGTCCCAATGATTGGTGATGATAGTTCCGATCCATCATACAAAGTCAAGTAATTTGCTGTGCATGTTTCTGATCCGTTTGGAAAAGCCTGTAAAGACAATAAGATGCCAAAGATAGACGTTCAAAATCACTTAGATTTACAAATCCTCCAAGCTGTCATTAAGTACAACCAGGTGAGAATGACTGAAATGACAATCTTTCAGTTGGGAATGTTGAGAAGCTGAACAATCTAGGCATTTGACACAAGAGTTTAGAATCTTTGTAGAATTGGGCAAAGATTATAGGTTGATTAGTTATTGGGAGATGGTACAGAACACCTAATAAATGGAGTTGAATACAGTCAGATCGAAGTTTGCATATCTTATCCGTCACCATTGGTAAGTACTGCCACCATTGTAGAAAGTAGGGGAAAGCTGTTCCCATTCAGTTTTAGTTTCATCAGTTGTCATACTGGAAACAGTTAAGTAACAGCAGAAATAAGAGTAAAATAAGTCTAATGAGTTCCTGTCTGCAACAGACAGTGTGTGATATTGCAAACAATTTCCAGCGTTACAATTCCTTGTTAGTAACTTCCCACTACTTAAGAAGTACATGGATGTACAGTGCTCTCCTGGAGAGGCCGTATCCTCTGAGTCAGCAAGCTGAAAACTTAGGAGTAAATCCTTTTCGAAGGTTGAAGCTTTTCGTTATCTAGTTACCGAATTTATCGACCGCAGTTTGGTGTATACAGAAAGAACCAAACAAGCGATTTTATTGACTGACCTGAAATAAGAGCGCAGAGTCAACCACAATGAGCACAAAAAACAAGTCTTAGGTTTTTTGCATCAGGCACTTAACTATCCGCAGGTGGGAACCCTTTTGTGGAAGAAATATCCTCAAAGGCAGGACTGACTGCAAGCAGCTGTTGTGTGAATACTTTGCAGGCTATCGTCTAATCATGTGTTGCTGTCACTTTGAAGCCGCATTTACCGTGTAATTCTTTTCAGTGAGATTTGTTCACTAAATTTCGAATGTATTCTGGCTCCTTTCGTTTCATATCAAAAATTGATTACGGAAGGTTTCAGGCAAAACTAAATAAAATAATGCTAACAAGCTTTCAGCTGTACCAATCTTTGTGTCTGGCTGCATTGCCACTTGAAGGAAGCACGAGGGCTGAAATAATGTCAGGTTGCCCAAGCGTAAACTTGGGTTGTCAAGATGGAGATGCTGGCTAGGAACCACGGACTAGTTGGTCAGGAAGTTCGGACCTCAAATATTCGTGCCCAAAAAACAACACTAGGTAAAACCGAATCCCCTTTAGGTTCGACCGAAGATGTCCGTTCCTGAGCTTGGAATTCCAGTAGAATGAACAATAAGACACACTTTCAAAAATATTCCGTTTCATTAACGACATTCTTTCGAACAGAAGTTTTGAGTGATTTGTGACTACTTGAGAAACAGCATTCGGTGAGTCATTCTCCTTTTGTTATGATTCAGAAGTCGGCGAACAATGCGCCCAATTTTTTTGCTTTGGTTTATTATGGAAATAATCTTTATAAAACTTTTCTAAACAGTTCCCTGGGTATACAGCCAGCTTCTGTTGTATTTCACTTGACTTCATAGGCATTCATTGTCAAATTTTTGTATCACTGTGACGCAAAACCCGTAGTCTGGCGTGCGCAAGAAAAATCCATAGTAGTCAGCAAAAGTTAGTGTCAGTTTTCATAAAGGAAACTCAAAAGTTTGCTGCAAGCTCTTCAACGGTCCACTGCCGGTTTCACCCTTCTTGGAACTCATCAGGTAGGCGCAGTCCTCAAGTTTCCGTCAGCCTTATGTTTAGTTTATTGTTTTGTTCGGCTGACGTTTAGGTCAATGAATTCATGTTTTAAAATAAGGTTTCATCCTTTCAAATAAGCCAATCTGTTCTGAAAAGCAGAGGAGCAGGCAACATCCCACGAAAATACAGGGGCTCTAAAACCTGCAACCTTCCACCCAGTGACTGATCACTTATCCATTCGGCTACGATATGCTGAACAGCAGTATGCTTAGCTCTCAGTTATAAAACCTAGCTCTCAGTTATAAACCTACCTAGTTCCACTATTCTTTTAGTCAAAGAGATCACGTCACGTGGTCATTTATTGACTATTTGTGCGAGTGATGACGCCTTATCTTACTCCACTTATCTTGTGAAATTATTTTTCATCCAAGCAACTTTTAGACTACTGGTAGTGCGGGGTAATTCGCTCATTTTTAAGTGAGTTTGCTCTGTCAAGGAGTTTAATCTATGCTTAGAATCGAACCGTTAGGCGTCCCACAACTGAGAAGGCTCTCCCCGTGTTTCATAAGATTCACGTTGCTTGTATTTCTCAGTAAGGCTGAAACAGCTGCACCACAGACTGGTGTCACTTAAAGGAATAAATCACGGTTGCAACTTACCAAATCTCATCCTCATACCAACAGTCTGTAAGCAGCTCGGGAGAAGAATAATCTCACAAGACGAGTGAAACCTCAAGCTGAGAAGATTCTACTTAGGGAACCACTGAACACGTGACGGTGTGATATGATTAACCTGATTGCGGAAGGAATGTTGCTATATCTTGTCCTAGTATGAGCTAAGCACACTGCTAATCAGCCGCTCATGGCGGAACGGTTAAGTGCCAAATGCCAACTCTTTTTTATAGCTCCTAGCCCATTGAATGAGTTTGCAGTATGTCTGTCAGAAGGTCCAGATCACTCTGCTTCTATGTTTGTTTCAGCAGTCCAAACAAATGGTTAACCTGAAAGAGTGAAATTGGCCCGTTAGCTCCGTCGTATCTCACTTCAAGAATGCCTTCCATTCAAGCCCCTGGGTTGAATCAATTACAGAAACATCACACATGCCATTCAACTACCATCCTTTATGCACAGATAGTAGAATCTCCCTGTGATTTTCACGTAACCAAAGGACACGTTTGTTGTGATTGCGATGCTGGCTGGGTCGATATGAACGAGCAAAAAGCCGTGAAGATGTCATCCAGAGAATTTCGTGTCTGAACCAACTCATTACGCTTCCGGCAGTGGTGCACTTCCGCGTCGCGCTGCTAGTTTCGCGTAAGTTTACTTGTATCTGTTCAGTAAGGACGTGATTACCAATTATTGGCGACCAAAGTTACGACCATTTTGAAAATTCATCAAAAAGTATTTGAAAATGGGGTCATGTGATCCCCTTAAGTATTTGCTGTCGTATTCTATGTGTTTTCTCAGTTACGGGGTTATTATGAGTTATTGCTTCTCGGTATCTAAAATACTATATTGCAAGGCTTGTCGTACTATCGAGTGTTTATCAAAAGGGGTTCCACTCTAACAGGTCACGCCTAAACTGCTCACATGAAATGGATGTAGAGAAACAGTTTTGGGACTGGTCAGCTAAAATGGAGTGACAGTGACCAACAAGGAACCGTCTAGTTGGCATGTGGACCGCTGAAGCCACCAATGGTACGCACAACGTGCCATGGGGATTCCATATTACCCGTTGAATTCTTTTGAGGAAATGAAGCTAATGTGAACCGGACAGATACACTCAGTTGCATACCGATTTAATTTTCACGGGGTACTCGTCTGAATCCTAGATGAACCTCCTTTACGCTGCACCAGTCCACCTTACAAGTAGTGTATTACGATAGCTCGAATGTTGTAACAAATGAAACGTGAAACGGCCCGGTAAAAAAATTAAGCTGAAGAGGATCAGCGTAAACTAGAGTTTCGAGTGAGTCTCCTATAAAAACCAAATTTGTATGCAAACGAGTGCATTTGTCGAGTTTCGTACAATTGGGTTCAATCTGAAGCTAAGATTGACGGAAACTCTGTAAGTGAACCTACATGATTAGCCTCAAGAAGGAAAAAATCGGTTGTGGGTTGTCGAAAGGTTTGCAGCAAATCTGTGAGTTGTGGGTCATGTCTACAGTTTGACTCCAAATACCTACTGCTGGGCATTTTTATGTATCCAAAAACTATACTCAGCACACCAAATGCTAATATGAAGCAAATTCAGGAAGAAATAAATTGGCCTATTTGTTAGGTTCATTTTTTCAGTAAGCTGGGAATTCATACTCAGACAGATCTCTATTCTCAAACCGATATAAAAAAATTAAAGGATATTTGCTTATCGAAGGTAAGGATTAAACAGAACCAGCCTAAAAATTTTATTTTCGACGGAACCTTACACTTTATTCCTCGGGCTGACAGGCACGTTTGGTGAAAACCATATATTGAAATATATGATGTATGATACAAATACGTGGTTGATATACCCTCGCTCTGCCGATCGGTTGTCACCAAATTTAGTCACCAGACCTCAATTTCTATTTTATAAGCTCATGTCCGGAACTATCACAATAGAATTCAGTGCAGGATCTGTTGTTGCTGCATCTTTCAGTAATGGCCTTGTTTTAATTCGCACATCTTTTAAACTCTTGCGGTAGATCGAAAGTGACCTCACGTAGTGGGAAATTGTAATTGGGTAATACCTTCTACAGACTACATTTTTATCTACTAACAAGTCAACTTGCAATACACATTATTCGATCTATCACGAAAATCCAAGAAGCTATTATGTTTAGATGCCTCGAACAATAGGCTTCGGAGTTACTTTGTTTACGCCAAATTTATTTTTTTGCAATCTGGAAGTGGTCACAACCAAATAATTTCTCGCCAGAGTAGTTAGCTGAATTCCCCCACAACATTAATTAATGTCGTGAGGTAAACGGACATTACAGCATCACACAGATTGGCTTCTCGTTCAATAACACCCTTAATTGTCCCCTATTTTCACTTAACCAATAGGGAGAAATAGAAAAATAGAAAAAAACTAGAATAAGGGCAGATGTCAGGGTGACACTGAATAAGATGATGAAGGCTGGTGCTGCTTTAGGGCAAATTGACTTGTTTAGCTAGGCCAGTTAAAGCTTGCATAACACTCTTATGTCAGACAATCCCCAACCAGGTTGACGACGCCTACGTATCTCGCTACGTCATGCAATTAAACGGTTCGGATTTGGGATTTCAACGAATACAACCTAGCCAGAGTTCGTCAAAGTTTGCAGTAGCTCCCTCAAAGAGCATTCATTTGACCGGCACATGCGTAGATCTGGAGAAGATGGAAGACGATTCGCATCACAGCAGCTGATAGTCGAGGAGGTGGAAAGTATTAAGCATCACAGCGTGGATAGGATCGACGGTGTGGATCTGGCGGGCGTGTGAAAAGCGGTCTTAGCTAAGCCGAGTTGACACGCGAGTCTGTGCGGTTGTCAATGCACGTTGAATCACAGAATACCTCTTTCTTACAAAACTATCGTAGCACTAGCTCCTCCACAGAGACGGACGAAATGTGTAAACGACGTGCAAAAGGGATCATCACGTAAACCGAACCGGAAGAACCTGGACCCAAATCCATCTAGGTTTCTCCATCGGCTTAACACTTGGTGACCCACCCTACTTGGCCGACACCTATCACATATTTAGCTTGAATTGGCTGATTGATTCTTATTCCAACTTAAATCTCGACCAGCCTCGTAACCTGGTCACTTGGCCTGACAAAACTTTTGTGTCAAAAGCGAAAAGTTGCCTGGCAGTAAATCTCCTGATTGTAACCAGACCTTTCCGAAAACGATCCATTTGACCTGTTACCCATGTGCGGGGCTTTTCATCCGATGCGTAAGCTTGGTAAGTACTGACTAATGGGATCAGCTTTATCAAAAATAGTGAGAGTCTTTGTGGCCATTTTTGAATCGTGGACTGAACGCAGGAAACACAACCGCTTCATGAACATGTCTATTTGACGCTAAAATCAATAGCAACAGAGCCCTACAAGCATAGATTGGCCCTGCGTATCCTGTAGGTGATATCATCCGCAGCATGGAAGTTGTTAAGGGGCAACTTAATGCGCTGGGTGCACACAATCTCCATCGAATACCTGATTGTGAAATTGTTCACTACTGATGTTCGCTTTATGTTGAAATCTGAATCGTTCCTGTGATGCGATCACTAGTTACGGTTGATTTGACACATTTATTCACTGCTCTATAAAATGTACAGCGCAAGCTATCCTGTAATTTTATCGTAAAGTAAACCATAGTCCACCAGTATATAGTTAAATACCAGGAATCAGTGCTCAGTCGTCCCTGAACGAGGATTTTTCACCGCTCATAGGGAGGCCATGTATCTGATTCATTCAGGAAACGTGAGACTCGTGAAAAAGCTATGCGTCGGCCCAGTGGTAAATTTCCGGACAAACCAGAACGATCTTTGTACACGATGTTGTCCGGCTTGTAGACCGTCGGTGAGTTTTTGCTTAAATGTACAGTTAGCTTGGAGGAGTTTGCTGTCAACCCTGAAGCCTTAGTTTCATCAGGCTCCCACACCGCATTTACGAATTTGCATACTATTTGTCTCAATGGCTTGGTCATGTCTACTTAAAAGTTCTGATCGTGTCCCGTCCATATCGTCCATAAAATTATTGGGATATAATTATCGCTTTTGGTTCATCTGATGGATACAATATTTCTTGTGTATGTTTCCGTGACTAGCTGTTGGTTTCAATTAGGAAGCCGACAAAAATGCAAGACTATACTCTAAACTTCTGGTTAAATTTTAGCCCTGATTTGGCCAAATGGTATCGACGACGACTTCGTAATTATCCTGGCTGTATCGATTGGTTCACCCATCAGTCAAAACTCCACAGTGAGATAGTGCCATCGATGCTTGAAATCCTATGGACAGTTGTATATTAGTTCTAGGCACGATGTGTAGAAAGCACAATGAAGTCACTCTGCTTTAAACGCAAAATTATGCCGTCATTTGCAAACCTAAGAGCAAACCTCAAGTCTATTGTTTCTTCCTTTCCATATGGACTCAGGAATCATTAATGCCGCTTTGTCCCGCGTAAGTGTGATCTAATCACACTGCTGATCACCGCACATGGCCTCTTGGTAAGGTGTTCGAAATGCTGGCCAGAAGGTCATTGGTTCGAACACCCGTAAGTTTCGTGAGATGCGTACTGCTGATAAATTCCCATGAGGAGGATGAGACTTCTATGCAGTGCTTCTTGGCTTCTCGGCATAGATTAGCTCAACCCAAAGAGCGAAATCCTCGTTAAAATTCTATGATCTCCTGAGAAATAAGAGGTATTTTGTGTAATTGAAACAGAAGATTAATCTGTCTAGAATGGAATATACGTAATGTTGCGAGGTGGCACTTAGTTGGCAAATTCAGGTCACATTACTAATTTGCACATTTTAGCACGAATTTTTGACGATAATTCAAAGACCGTCAGAATTAGTCCAAAAATTGCAAGTAAGTAGGAGGATGCTTTTAAACTTTGCCACAGATCCATAGATACGGCCGATTTGTATGACTGTCCAGGTTTCATTTACTTGCTGATAAACGAATATCGTAAATTAAAACCGATTGTGTAAAGCTTCAAAAGTGTTTCAGATGAGGAAGTCACCGTTTCAAACGCGATGAAGTGAGACAAATAGCACAAACAAAACTGATGTTCTTGATGCCAAAAATGTGACATCCTTGCACTGACAGTCTTCGGGTCTGCAAACGATCCATTGGATCGTACCCTAATCCGGAACCACTGTCGTAACAACAATTAAATCCTTAAGTAAACTACCCATAAGATTATTGAGAATTGTTCAGCAGCCCACAACCGATTTCGCCCTTCCTGGAACTAATCAGATAGACACAGTCCTAGAGATTACCTCAGGTTTATGTTTTAACTGAAACCAAATTGTACGAGATTTGCCAGAGACTACTTTGCATGCCAAATTTTTTCAGGTGACATTCAGTTAAAAACAAACGGAGTACAAATGAATGGTGAATGGTTAAGTCCGTTTACAGGCTTACGTTTAGAGGCCCGTTTTACAGGCTTACGTCAATCTAAGTGTCCGAAACACAATGACAATGTTCTCCCCCAGAAAGTGACCTACGCAGACATTAATTTTCACCAAAACTACCAGATTAGCACCCTACCTCACAACAACTATTTTCTTGCGAATTATCTACAACACCTTTATACCATTTGCCTTCTTTAATAAAATGAGATCAGCAACCGAGCCGTTTCACCTGGAGTGTGAGTTGTGGCAATGAAGTACGATGTAGAATAATTTGTTCACGTTTTTACTTCTTGACTGGTTGTGAATGAGAGGCTCTTTATTATTATGAGCCTATTGAGTTCAAAGGGTCGGAAATTCCACCTGGCGGGAAACAAGATGTGATTGAGAGATACGGTATCTGGATGGTGCAGCATAATCATGCAGCTCTTCTGGAAAATGATCTAAAGCTTGCCTGGGCGCATGAATCACTTGAAGCACGTGACTAATCCAAACAATATGCTAAACGGACAGCTGCCTTTTATTGGATTTTTTTGTTGGCAGGCCTCAAGCCATCTCACGCAATCGAATGAGAACACTGCGAAATTGTGCGATAGCCAAGGCTTAGTTGATGTCGCATTGTGAGGCCTCTGAGCTTAGACCTTTTGCCGAAAACGTTGTAAAGACAAAACGGTTTTCACTTCTACTGTTTGTCTGAGTGAGGTAGGGTGCCAAAGAGACTTCCGTGTATGACATTCGGGAGGGCTTGTGTGTCAGAGAGACCAAATCCTCGAGTTTTCTGTTGACACAGCCTATCGTTTTTGGGGTTATTTCTTACGAAAGCTTATTCGGACCAAAATCGACAAGGTGGTATTTTCGGTGTTAAGACGTCCCTCTGTACCATTTCTGCTAAACCAGGATAGGCGACTTATCATTTTGCCGTGTAGTGACGCTTTTCCGATAAGAACTAAAAAGCCGTGCTGCTGTGACTAACCTAGCTGTAGATCACGATGTTATTCACATTATCGTTGGTCATTAGCGTTGGCATACACTGCTAGCGCTGTGGGGTATGAAAGCCGCTAACCGTCGAGTATTTTCTAAAATGGGGATAAACGGTTGACTAAATGTTGCTATTCAGCTATGTGGATCGAAGCGACTACGACGTTTTGTGATATGGCTGTCCAGAAAACAAACGGTTTGTTACAACCTTAAACTATAGCACAATTTTGGATTTATTCAATGCAGTTCTAGTTTACCTAAATAAAATCTGCGCAATCACTTACATCATACCTACGTTGAATTTTCAGCACGGTAAAGAGCTCTGTCAATAATGGTGTATCCCTATGAGGGTATAGGCGGAAGAGTGAGTGACCAAAGCTGGAAGGTCTCAACGCAAAGCCAGGAAAGTTTAGTTGTACAAATTTCAACAGCGCTATAACATCACTTCAAGATACCTCGACAGAAGTTCTTGACGGAAGTTCCTGCAGTTTTCAGTTGACCTCAAACTCATCTTGGTCGTTTGTCACGGATAAAGCTTAGTAGAGATTACCGATTTCAACGAAACTGGCAGATTTCTCCACTTAAAACTTGCACAGAGTTCTGTGTACATTAGCGAATAATGTATATGCACAAGAGGATCACAAAGAAACATGACTTTGTTGCTGTGTTGTAGTGTGAAAGACTCGAGTTTTATCCGGGATATTAGATAACTTTACTAACCTCCGACCATCTAGTCTCTCTACTTGAAGGTTACCTTTTACATCTGACTTCATGCTAACCCAGGTAGGTAAATGCCGTTTTTGCACACTTCCTCACTAGACGCAGTTACCGACGCCACGGTATGGATTTGGAATGCCCAAAACAGTCTACGTAATACCCAGATGTTTCCTTAAGTGAGGCTTTTGCTCCTGGAACAGCTGAGGTGGACCCTTAATCTGAGACTTCGGGTCTAATACCACTTTTGATTGGATAACCTCCATAGAATACAAGAGCGTTGGTAAAGTTTCTATCTGACAATATATGACTTACTAGATGTCCATCTGAATTCTCTGAATTTCTTGATTTGGAGCGAAATCGGTCAACAGAACGCCGAAGGAAACATAAGTGAACGGAGTTTTTAAAGTCGCGTGTTCCAATATATTGCTATTCCACAGCTCGAAATGGTGTGATGCAGTTACAGTGAAGTATGCCCCAGAAGAAAAAAGGTATGAAAACTTGGGTGGAAAGGATTAATGAATAAACCGAGAAATGGTCTGTCTCAAAAGTCTTTTCGCTCTGTGTAGTTGGGTGTTTCTGTGAAATTCTTAAGGGTTGCTTCGTTTGCATCTTCTTGAGGGGCAATTCTCTCTAAGCCGACGAGCTCTACTTTTTCTGACAGATTCGCTCCTCGGAGGTCCTACCGATATTTGAAAACGCACGATAGGATACACTGTATTAGTTCGGTGAAATGTCGCTGAACCTACCGAGAACGACCTTGACATTGACTATCGCCAGTGTAACTCACCGCAAATCGAAACAGACTGAGATCTTATAGACGACATATTGGTCCGGCTAACAAACTGCCACGGTGCAGCAACGCACAAGCGACAAAAGGAAAAACGATGTGTTCTTGTCTCACCTTAAGCCAAGGCTTGTATATGGGAATTTTCGTTTACCCAGCTCTATGTTCTTTGTCCCATTCGTTCCTATTTTACTGTTTTACCGTTCGTCACTGTATCGACGATTCGACCCGAGACACGCGAATGAAAAGGTGTTTGTTTCTACTGATATAGAGATGAAGGTTACTAACTTAAGCGTCTCGGTCGATGGCCGAACCGTACACGGAGCTTGGTATTTGACGCTTTCGAAAAGGCTTCCTCATCAACCGAGGTGACATCGTCAAGGCTTTGTTGTGAAGTGGGAGTTATGCATTGAGTAACAGTTTGCGCGATCCCTCAAACGTTTCTCCAAAATGGACTGATCTCCGAATATTATTAGTTATCCGAATAGGTAAATCTATTTTTCAAACTGCTGGCTTGTGTTCCGACTGATCGACCTTTGACCTTTCGTCTCCATTTGGTACCATGTGACTTTGGCCTTCTAATTCCTGCCTATGAACCTGTCATTTGTCTAATTTTCGAAACTTTTTGCACCACGCGATTAACCTCGTGATCCCTTGGAGGTAAATTTACGTGGACTGGACCAAGCTCCACTTATCGGTTAATTGCATTGCTCATGCGGTACCATGCTTCCGGAAATTCCCCTGCGTGGTCTGCAGCTCTAATGTGCTTGTGCCTATGTTTGCATATGGGCTTTTCGAGTTGACGTTCACGATAGTTATGTATAGTGACCAGAGACTGTTGGTCTTACCCCTTTATGCCAGTGTTTTCGCTTTTTGTAAAGCTACTTTTATCTTCCGGAGGTAGACAAATATACTCTTGCCAAGTACTGTTTAGAATACCCACCATCTCACCATACCATTCCGCTTCACTACAACTCACTGATAATGTTAACTCCATTGGTCGTGAAACTCCGAGACAAAATCGCCAATCTCAGGAAATGCTTCAGACGTCAGCGCAAGCGTTCAGATCGGTGAATATTTGCCACGCCTCTCCAGCGTAAGAGACAGGTTTGTCGGGAATTATACGAAGGCTGACTGGTTTTCTCTGGCAACATTTTGATACTTAGCACGTGTGGAAGTTTAATGATAGAATGAAAATGATGTGAATCCCATCTTGCAGTGTCGAAAGATACGCACAAGCCTTGCTCACACACATTTCATCGATAATACAGTAACTCCCGAATTCCACTGAAATGTTCTAGGTATCACAATAAGCAAATGAATTTGAAAGATTTACAATCCAAGTGATTCGGAATTTACCAGTGGTTTGCAATATTCCTGTGGCTAAGTTTCTCAGACCAGACAACTCAGTTTCCAGCCTCCCGCGGAAGACGGTCCCACCGCCCTACCATGGATAGTACTACAATCCTGTTGGTTTCAAAAACGTGGATGGCCATCACCTTCGTGCGGTTGCTGGTATTTGTGTTTGTATCAAATATCATCAATGGGCATCACCAGAAAGAATCAGGATGCAGGAAACTCAGGAACCGCGCCCATCTGGTGAGCACCAAGAAGCGCAAAATCGTTCGTGGGGTGTTCAGCACTTTTTAACGAATTTAGGAGTAGTAAGAAAACTTTTATTATTGTTTGCTCACTGAGGCACCACCGAGGCACGCAATCACAATATGAAGTGGGACTAGCCAGAAAGCCACATAAACCGTTCAGGTACATGCAACCACAACGGAAGGAATATTTCTTACAGTCAGATGGCGCCCAAAAAAGGTGCTCAGAATTAAAGTAACAAAAACCTACCGAAGAAACCCGAACTGTTGCTCCAACCTGCGAGCCGTTATACGCAACCAGCTTCCAAACGCATCTGTACGGTACAGCAATTAGGGGCGCCGAAATCAAACCGTTGTAGGACGAAGTGCTATCTCCATTACAGGTGATTCCCGTATATGTCGGAGATGGAATTTCTGTGGCTGCAACAATCATTGAAAATAGAAAGGTTAAACAGTATATTTTGGCAGCAACGCTGCAGAAATATTATGGGGGTGATCGGGGGACTTACTTGCACCTACGAGCACAGCCATGTACGCTATGTATAGATAGAACACAAGAGAATTCAACCTCATGATGAATGCGTACAGTGTAAAACAGTCCCAAGAAAACCTATATATGGATGCTATTTCATGGTGATTGTGATTCGACTACTTTTTAACTACTTCCTTCGGATTGGCTAGTGTGACAGCATGTCGCTATCAGTTGTTTAGTTCACGCTAACGGAACTGTATTACTGACACGACTAACTGTATCATATCTAAGTACCCGACAGTTCACTACTGAATACATTTGATGATGCCGCCGAATGCTTCCACATTAATTCACAGGTACAACGCCAGGGCTTAGTCCATGATAGGCAAACTGAATTAAGGATAAAGCCACACAGCTGTACCCTGAGATGGCCTCGGTCTCAAAGCTGTAACTGGAACTTAACATCAACAGCCAAAATAGCTGAAACACAACTTTACTCAGAGACATCGGGATGAGGCGATCACGCGCTGATCGATTATTGATTTGTCAGTTGGAGAAGACTTACCCTGTTGGAATGTCAGCTCAGCTTGCTGATAATACATTAGTTATATCTACTACCCCTAGTTTTAGGTACAGGAGTATTATGTGAACAGTCGCAGATTCCTTATGGAGGAGGGAATTCACAAGGTCTGTATAGGATTACAAACCTATGACGTGGTTAAAACATGTTAGTAGGCAGCAAGTTGCAGAAAATATGTCGTGTATGAGTTGGTGAAAGTAAAATGTAGTTAGCCATCTGCTTTGCGAATTTAGGCTTCGAGATGAACCTCAAATCGCGAAGGCCATGTAAATTTTGGATGTGGGCAAAACTGTACACAGTACTATAATGTAAAAGTAAGTACCGGGTCCAGTAGTGCAACGTTCTCCTGGAGTGTCAACAAGCACATGGTTTTATCGCCAAAAACCTTAGAGGCTACAGAGTATTTTGTAAAGGTTGAACCAAATAAATAAAACTCATTTAAGGCAGCCAAATAAGATACAGTAATACACGGGGAGCGTAGGCTATGGATGTATGAGAAACAAGCAGCCAGTCAGTTGCAGGGGAACGCAGTAACCCCACGGATAATTTCGTCTCAAATTTCTTCCCCGCGCGTGGTTACATCAAACGCTTTGTGTTTGTTGTACAATATAAAAGCACTTGGGCGGTGCTGTGAAACTTGCTTCAATATTCCGTCGAATTCGCCCCAACTATATGAGATTCTGTTGTTCCCGGCAAATTAGCATAGAAAATATTCCTGATGACATCAGGTTTGCAAAGCTGTATTTGTGGAAATTTCCGCAAACAAGCATTAGTTACGTCATAAGGAAGTACTCCGAGGATTCGCGAGGATCCAGTGTACTCTCGTGAAAATTCCTCCTTTTGTCTCCGAAGAACCTCACAGTAGAAGATTAACAATAAACAAAATACCATTTTGCATGTTACCCTGAGAAGCGGTCCAAGCGGTGTCAGTGTTTGTCGATATCCTCCTCCGAAAAAGTCATCATTAGGGCCCCCAAAAATCTACTCTCCATATCTGCGGTCATGAAGAGTGTTCTCCACTGATGACGGCACACGGTGCGGTAGTCCAGAATAAAATCCAACCTGAGACCTAATGTGCATACAGTTATTCCGCGAAAATCCTCCTTCAGGTATACCTGACGTTGAGTGAACATAACTCAGGCCTTCGCGAAAATAATCGTAAAAGGATTGTAAACCAATGCGTGCCTGGGATGGACAGTTCGACTAGTTACACCCATCACGATTAAAAGATTGTGGTATTAGTGAGTTCTGTAGTATTCGGTCAGCATGAATAAGAAGGAAAACGCCTACCTCAGAATTTTTCGAACGGAATCGTGCCCACGACCCTCACAAGAAAGTTTGAAAAGTCCGCCTTACCACGCACAAAATATTTAGTCATAAAATCGGGGTGCTTAGAATAAGAGGTTTTAGTTTCGACGCTTAAGTTACAAAGGTCTGTTAAATCAAAACGCACATTGGAACAATGGTTTAACTTTGGAGCGAACCATCATTAAGCTTAATGAATACGTGGTGATCATGAGCAGTGAGGCAATTGCGTGTCTGTTGATTGTTCTGTGGACGTACGTTATCAGAATCGCGTAACTGCGAGATTATTGAGCGAGGTTGAACACAACCAGGCTACTGAGTTCGTTTTAAGGGTTCATGTGATTCGTCAACCTCTGCATATGGATGATAATTCTATCATGGATGTGCTTGACACGGGTGGTGTAGGTGTAGATGTGGGGATCGTTAAAGTAAACGCATGGCCTAAGGAATCAGTGACTCTTAGGACACAGCGGTGAACTTGACACTGCTGCGTTAATCGTTGTGCCAAGACGAAAAGATTTTTTTGCTGTTTACTTACTACTACAAATGCATCGGTTACCTAACAAAACGACGAGCAGGTTTGTTTCTTTCTGTCGTTGCTGCCTGGTATAGGAAAAAATTTGCGACTTTGAACGAAATATCGCTGCCCAAACAATGCGATGATGGAAGCTTGAGGTAGCAATCGAGACGCAACTTATTATTCGTTTTATCTAGTCTTAGTGCACCGATACAATCAAGACTTTATAATAATTTGTTGTTGCGTTCGGTTTCCATAGCAATGCAAATTTCAACGCTCTGGCTATTTATGTTTTCTCAGTTTGTCTCCAACATCTTCTGATAACAAACGTATGATGCATATTCGTCATCGCTTGTGAGAAGAGATTGAAAAGTTGTTTGGGAATTTGGATCGCAAGTGCTGAGAAAGCTTGGCTTAGAGATGAAAATGTCAGCTGTAGGTGAGACGTAAAAATTTGTGCCTTGCTTCATGAGTCGCGACTTATTTTTTTCTACTATTGACTGTCAGCATGAAGCTACTGGTTCACAATCGAAACGTAACGGTCAATTGGCATAATAGTATACAAAAAAGACATTACTGTGGATTGGAAATTTTTCCCCAACCTTAGATGCAAAATTAACAAGCGCACTTCTGAATTCAGTTATGTTTTACCACTCTTTTTTGCTTATTTCAAAATTACGTTTAAATAAAGTAAAAAAAGACCGGATAGAAGTAGTTTGCATAGTCTACAATTAGATGAGGGGTGAGTCTGTGATCTACCAAAATTTCGTAAATGCCCCTTAGGTGATGTGAATTTGGGGAAAAAGGAGAATCAAGTGATAATCCAAACATTTCCGTCTAATGGTTTAGTAGATTCCATCTGTCTATCTGTTCGCAAAGTCTGGCTGTTAGATCTTATGTTATGTTTTCGTCTCACTGTTTTTTGTCGAGAATCCCCTTCACGTTTCCTTCATACGAAAAACCTGATCTAATTAAATTGCTGTGCTTAAGTTTAATGACAAGTTAGACACAGCTCATATTTGGTCGATCTGACCCAAACATATCTACTCTTACAAATATAATTCCAGTCACCCTAACTCAGTTAAGTTGACGCATGCTCACATAACGCTCTGCATAACACAACAAATGCACACGTGCACACCGGCACCACAGCGTCAGCATTGTCCACGAAGATTATTCATCCCCCACGTTTCAATTTACTTTGTTTCAGCGGTATATTGGGGGCTCCCTAATAGGAAATCTCCGTAGACCCCTTCACAAATGTCCTCTGGGAAGAGGGTACCTATTCGAAGGGATTGATTAAACCCCTGGTTTTATTTGACTACTGAATAACCTTTATGTCTATCAATCAATTTTCGAAAATCCGTTATTTCTGCTTCCACTCTTCCCTTAGTCGTTCGATTCCGAAAGATAATCAAAGTGTGAGATTTTGGTAGAAGCCCAAATGATTTTGAGGAAAGATCATCAGACCAAACATCCAAAATGCGACATTATCGGTGACCATGGAATCAGTTTGTTATTTGATGTCACGTCGTGATTCATCTATCTTCAAACCATGGGAATGGACACAGATTTCTCCGCCACGTAAACAATATAATCTGTAGTAAATTTTTAAACACATTGGTTGAAAGACCACTAGAAGACCATTTGTAAATTGTTGCACCTCGTTTAGTCAAAATTACTCAACCAGTAGGAGGACTCGTTTTCGTCTCCATGTTGTGTGTGCCGACGAGCTTTAGAGTTCGACGGATACAATTAATCCGAATTACCAAAGTCTTTGTATTTTTCTACAACCAGGTTATCAAAAAAATTACAAAGACCAAGCCTGATTGAAACTGGTCTGAAGATGAATTTACCAGTTCATGATACAGCATGATCAAGCAGGATTTGACTTCCATAAATTTCCCTAAAACATATGATAATAGTGCAATATCTAATGGCCTTGGACGGTATTTCAAGGTTGAACAGTCCCCTTTGCCTGATTTGGTAGTGTGCGCACAGGTATTTACAACAGAATTTCCACTTTACAGCTCAGTGGGACGGAATCATCAAACCACGACAACCGTACGTCCAGTATCTCTTCAGCCACCCATGATGTCCTTGAAACCAAACTGGTACTCGGATGGTTTCCTAAAGCAGCAGATTCAGAACATTTAAAAGTATCTTGGAGATTCTGATTTCAGATCCGCGACCTTACCCCTGTTCATTTTCGAACGTAGTCCTTGGTTCTTTCACAAGCAAAGCTCCACGAAACCTATCTTAGATAGAGCGCAGCGATATGTATCTTCTGCACTATGACTACTACAGAAGAGCTTTGCAAACTCTTTTGTAAGCTTGTGGATAGTTAAGAAAAGTGATTCTCACTTTGTGGCAAAATCGTGAGATTGAAAAGAAGAAACCGTGTAAAGCATTCAATACAACCATGTGTCCTTTACAACACATCGTAACTTATCTAACGATTTCAAAATTTGACTCAGCAGTGCCTGGGAAGTATGAGGAGCTGGTAAGGTTATTATCCAAAGGGCCTAGCAAATCAATGATGACATTGGGTCAGCTTCGGTCACCAGACCAACGAGCCAAGAAACGGAAGACACTGTATAGGCAAACGAACAAATGCCAAAATGGGGAGATTAGGTCACGTCTCCAGGCTAGCAGGACATCCACTAATCAGAAGAACCGTCAAACAACAAGTCAACCTGAATACTCACTGAAACGATCAATGGTCGGTTAAGAACAGCCTGGCTGAGCACGCCTCCATGAACGTGCAACAGAAAGTCCCCTCGAACTTCAACGTATTTCCACTCACAAAGCATTGATAATATGATCTCGACTCATAAAGAAATGTTTGGAAACAGACTGCTAAGCTCAGAGAAAAACCCAGCGGTCACTGTACTCACGGTCTGAAGTTTTCTGGCTTGCGTAGATTGCTAAAACATCAGCTTTTGAATTTGAACTTGTAAGTACTGCTAAGCGACGAAGTCAGTAAGGTCAGCATTTTCCTACGAAATTTGTAGCTACTCAGCAGGAATAATCTCCTTCACCCCAAAGGATGTTCGCTTATAGGATCAACAATCAGTTTTCGATTGTAGGAACTCGTTCTGAGTGCTGCTCAAGGGCTTGTGAGCACAGGAGCCGTGAGTGCTTCGAACAGACTAAAGAAGACCGCACGGCATGTGGGAACTACACGTTAGAAGTGATCTTTGTATTTAGGATACTCGGTTCAATAAAGTGGTTTACTCCGACGTTTCGATGACCACTTGTAAAACGAAAGTTCGTTAGACAGGCAAAGAAAATAGACGGGCACTAATCCCATTTCGCCTTCCCTGGACATCCATGTTAGCATTTCGTTTGAGTTATTGTTGAAGTTGTCGTTTGTGACCTGCTTTTCTGGCTCATTTGGGTGGAACACAATAAGAGTTTAAGCTTTCCGTTGGTTCTGCTTAATGCTCTTGGCATGACGACTTTTGACATTCCTCTTGACAAAAAAAAGTCGATACATGTATATACGTAATGCACTACTCATAAGGCTGCTGAAAATTCTTCGACAGCCCACGACCGGTTTCGCCTCTCTTGGGGCTCATCAGGTGGGCGCAGTCCCCGAGTTTGAAGGAAACTCGCCTACCTGATGAGAGATGAGATCCAAGAAGGGCGAAACCGGTCATGGGCTTTCGAAGAATTTTCAGCAACCTTATGAGTAGTGCATTACGCATATACATGTATCGGGATATCTCGAACATCGTAGCAACTGGAACATGAGGCAGCCTGGTGGAGCACATTCAGTTGTCTGGAAACATCACAAACGGGAGATTCAGCTAGGTTCCATGTGAGTCCCTCGCAAAAAACAAAGTGGTTGGCAAATGAGTGTATTTAGCGAGATAGTCCGTACCTGTTTTCCTTGCTTTCGGTTAATGTCTTATTGCCTTAGGGCATTTGCGGGTTTCTCGACATAGGGATGACGCTTGTATGGATTGGGTTTATACTGAGAAAAGCAGACATTTAAAAAAGCCACCCGACGCTTTTTAGTAGAGCACTCGGAGAAATATACGTGACTTTCTGTAGTTTCTAGGATTTCTGAAGTTTTTCTGGGCCTGAATGTGATGCGCTCTACAGTGAATCGGCCCATCTGAAATAATCTACACTATATGAGCAGTAGACCATGTGCACGCAATCTGTGCGTTCATCTTTGAGGGCCTGGTCTACCCTTTACGCTAGGTTTTGCTTTAAAGCCTGGAAAGTGCTCAATAATCTGAAGCCCCAGTGGGCAACTAGCTTCAATAGTTAAGGTTGAATCTGGTTTCTTCTTGTTTCTTGTTTCTGTAGACTATTCTGTGCAGGCGTATGTCACCGACCTATTCGTGGCTTACCTTATCACTACTGAATTGGTACAGAGTAGTTTTTACGCACATGCTACACAGTTATACTGCTTCTTTACAGGAAGCTCACGAAAGAGCGTGACCACCTTGCAAAGTGCAGTTTGTTCGCTAGTCATAAGTAAACAGGTAACCATCCGCCAGAATATATCTTAGCTCACTTTCCAGTGAAACAGAGATCTGACTTCCATCACTCTAGTTATGAGCCTCACTCGTACTTTACCTTGAGGCCACCAAGAGCATAATCATGGTTGAGTAATTACCATACCAACATGGCTCGAGATAGCTCAGTGGTTGGATCTCACATTTACTAACCGGAAGGTCCGTAGTTTGAAAGTAACCTCCAAATCTCGACTGCCCCCGTTTAGGCTTGGGTACCCAAGCCCTAGCGTTTCTTTCGGGTGGCATGGCAGCTGTGCACCGGAAACGTGATACAGCTGCAAGATTTTGTATACCATTTGGGTAGCAGAAGGCACGAGCTCTCTTGTTTGTTAACTAAGCCATCATCCCGTCTGAAACGTTGCCATTACAAGCAAATCCAACCAAATTTTATTCCGGATACTGGGTTAGCTGAATTTTCACGGCAATTCAAACATAGACCCGTTGTTGTTATTGTTCTGAGAGACGGTCAGTGTGGCACTGCAGTTGCCACGCAATATGACAATGCAGTGTGCTCACAAACGACTACTAGATAGTTTCATCTTCGCTGGAAATTTTTTTGCTGTATGACATGAGTGTGCACTATATTTGGGATTTTAGATGTTTAGTCTTCTGAAAACTACTTCGGCGGATTGATTATCGAGAATAAATTTATCCCTAAACAGAACCTCCTAGGGATGGGGGCCAGTCCTCTAAACATGCAACAAGAGTGATGTCGTGAAACACACTGCATTTTTCCCTCCTCCGGAAAGTAGGCCATTCTCAAGAGAAGCTAAGAAGTAGCCCCATTTTCGATAGTGTCCCGTCTCGGTTGGGACTGCCACCGAATCTGATCAAGTGATAAATTAAACTTCAGTTTGGGTGTACTTCACCAGTTGCGTCCATTTTGGGTTTAGGCAGAACGTAAGGTCGATGGAAACTCGGTGACTGCAACTAACTCATGAGCAGCGGGAAGCATGAGACAGGACATGGGTTGTCGAACAGCATTTAGCAACCTAAGGGGCAGTGTGTATCATCGAAACGGATGGAGATACTCCCTCAAAAAAGCAGCCTTCCTCTTGCCTGGAGGATGAGCTGTCTTCGAGAGAGCTTTACGAAACCTCATTTAGATGAGCGACATCGTGGACTTCCCGGGAGTAGTGGACTTCCTTGTGCAAGAACAGCTGTCGTCGACTACTCAAACAAGTATTTCAGCAAACCACATAATTCAGTTGCTATTTGAAGCAGTTGACCACGCACATGCAAGAGCACCTGATCCGTTGGAGATCATTGAACATTTTGTTCACCGAAATTCTGTCAACTACAAAAAATAGTTTAAAGGAAGCCACGGATTTGGAGTTCTTCAAACCCTACTGACTGGAATTCGAATTAAGAGAGCTTTGTCCTGCGATGACGTTTCTTCTGGTCCCCGACGGCATTTTTTAGCAATAATAACAGTCATTTTGACCGCTTTCATTTTATGAACTTTTACGTCCCGGTTTTCCTTGCATAGACAGTCTAACCCAAGCCTTCACACCTTTAAAGAAACAGCAGGACTATTACCACTATATCTACTGCCAAGATCATTGTAAAATGGGATTCCTCGGGCACATTTTTTCTATGTGCTGCCACTCAATCATTGTTCCTCAGATAAGTTGAGTTCCTTTTCTTCTGTGTTCAAAATTATAAACGGTTGTTCCGAAGGTAACTATTTGCTTTCCTAACCAACTTCATCGATACACTTACGGTCAGTATCCGTGCAAACGATATCGATTTCACCATATTAGCTACTACATCTGTTCTTTTCCGATGGCTCAACTTCAAAAGCCCGATCAGAAGTAAACTGTAAGTTCTTCTCGGAAGGACGTTATTATAGGGACAAAACAAAGGTAGTCGGTCTCTAATGAAGACGATCTCTCCACAATGGGAGATCCGCTTGTAATAGTACTGTCCTGTGATTAATACTATATGGATCACCAATTAGGCTTAGATGTGATTGCGTTCGATTGCAGCCCTGATTTCAGTTCACATAAACTGGAGAGGTTGGTCTTTAGAAAGTTCGATACTTTGTCCAATCAGTTTTAGAATATCAGGAAATATGGGACCTCAGAAATAATAAAGATGTTTTGTCTAAAGTGCCATCGCTCCTCACTAAAAACGTGGTAACTACTCGGGGATAAACGTAACCAAATGTTATTAGGAAATGTGTGATCGGGTAACCAAATGTCAGATATACGCGCCTTATTGGGATAGGTGGACCAACCAGATGGTTCTAGGTGAAAAACATTTAGGTTGTTCACGCCTGGACAGTACACCCACCAGCAGGTTTTTGTGACCGATTTCTTGATGGGTCCTGATAAGGACCAGAGCCTCCACTTGATAAGGGTCTGAACTTAGTCAAAACAGGCGTTCATTTGTCATGCCAAACAAATAAGTTAAATATTGCCGGCTAGCCGTGCGCTCTTTAATTGAGCAAAACTGTTCGTGAAGACGGAAGTGATATTCGACTCGCAATCACCCCAATTTTCCCGTTAAACGGTTCGGAGTAATTAAAATTATGAGGCAAATCTATAGCAGAGCGTCGACAAAGCAGATCAGTCCGGTCGCTTTTAGCCTAAATTTGGTTACTCATCTCTGGGTCCAATCTCACTAGGTTTTTTTCTTAAACTTAGCAATGAGGAATCCAGATAACGATCGTTCACTGTATACGGATGGCGTCTGATGCCATAGCGAGGTTTGATAGACATGTACGATCGTGAGAACATGGTAGTCTAAGAAAAGGAACGTTGCGCTTAGTTCTGTTGGAATTGTCTTCGGGTCATTCATAAACTCGTTTCTATCTCATACATCAGATGCCATACATGCATCTCAGTCCAATCACGTGTAGACGATAGACAAGAATTTCTTGACTCCAAACTATTCGGCCGCAGGATTCCAGTGTGTAAAAGGGTTGGTTGTCTGACCACCTAAGCATGTGATTGCAGGCGTACCTGATGCTTGCTCATTTTGTCATGTTTGTGTGCGTGTGCGCGCGTGCTAATCGCTTTTCAGGCCCATGATCACCCTCTCCAAAGTAAGCACGTTCATCCCGCATGGATGAACGTGGCTGGGCTTAGGTGATTTCAATCACCTAATTTTTTTATAAAAAAAACTACGGAAATGTGAGTACTTGGTTGAAAAAAGGAATTCCACGGAATCCTGTGTAACGTGATGTCAGCTTCTGGTTATAACCTCCATACATGGTCGATCGGATCATACTAAGCGGGCCACAACTACCCTTCTGGCCCGGTCAGATTCGTAGTTGAATACGAATTCAACAAGTCGTTCAACTACCCGCCGGGGGGAGGGCGAAAATTACCGGGCACATTTAAAGCGTTCCGTGTGCCATCCGACTGTGCATTGATTGAGAAATTATTGGAAACGTATTCGAGGTGACATGTAAACCGAACACATTGCCCAAGAGTTTGTACAGTCAGTACAGTACAGTACACGACGTGTGTAATTTATATTCCAATCAGCCCAATCAGAAATGAGTTAACTGGTGTCTACTTGTATACAGGCAGGTCTAAATCAAAATAGAGACGTGGAAAATGGAAACATGGTATTTTTACATTCCAGACAATAGTTCTGCCACTGGTGCATCGATGTCTACGGACACTTGAAAAGCGACCAATCCGAAGAATGCCTTTCCTCCAGGTGGGCGCTTATGCTTGCGATATTACATCATCCTCAATAGTGAGAACTTTGTTCTGCTCCGTAATCTCCTGAATACTAGCTAATCTCCTATCCTTCATGGACCTACCACTCATTCACTCTCATCCTCATTCTAGTCATCATCATCATCATCATCATCATCATCACCGTCACCATCATGGACAGAAACATCAATGTGGGCGCTGACGCTTCAATGCTGTACAACCACAAATTCTATCTAATCATATTTAAGGCATTAAAATGAAAGCCCGATTGGAGGGCCTGCTGCTGGCTTGTCGCAAGTAGTCTGAGGTGCCTAGACCTCCAAATACTCAACCAGACAGTCTAGAAATACACTGATAGCACCTCTTCTTGGAAGTCGGACCGCACCAACAACAACTGGACTCTTCGTAATCAATTTCACACGCTTCTGCCAAGTCATACGTTGTCCAACTTTCAGTTTACGCCATTCTAAAAGAAGCACGGCAATCATCACTCGTTTCGGTAGGCGATGCTTAGGCATGCGTAGCACATGATCATGCAACCGTAGCTGATTGTGCTGGTGCACAGTCACCTACGTACCAGTTACTAGTTAAGTAAAGACCTATTCGAGCCAGCGGAGTAGTTCGGCATCTATCAGAAGTTCATCGTTTACCTACTTTTGAAGTGGTAGTATAGAACGAACTGAAAAGTTGGTGCCGGTCATACGATCTATTCGGGCAGTTCACTACTGGTCTTGCTAAGCAAACAAACACTCGAAACCGCTGTTCACTGATAGGGAAGATTATTCCGAACTTTCGCAAGTGGTGTTATTTGTTCAACAGTTTTGTGGCCAAAAATATGCAACAGGTGGAAGATGCTTGGTGATTTAGGATTTAGACTACCGATATTTTGTACACACTGTAGCCTGGTCGACCGAAAAATTATAGCTTTTTTTCACTGGTGGAATAAGCGAAGGCAAGCACAGTGTGTTAATTCTAGTGTTTTACTTTTGTGAATGCATATCAAAGTACAGGAACAAAATGAAGCATAAGGAATAAACTTTTGGAATAAGCGCACTGGACAACAAAACTGGAAACGAGTTTGATCATATAAAATTCATCTTACGATTTGAAACTAGAATCTCTTCAAAGAGTATAGGTAACATCCTTTTCGGCAGCGTTTGGTTCCAGGTCGCTGTAGCGGAAAGAAGAGAGATGACCACACATGACATGTTATCCAATTCACACTCAACAACTGTCGTCTGTAAAAACATTTAGATTCACAGGCTCCAATAAAACCAATTGAAAAACAATAGTTCAGACGTTGATGTGGTCCAAGTACCCTACTGGCGTTTTTTCAGTGCCGCGTAAGGTGCTGCAAAATGGCTTGGCAACTGAGAGACTGGCAGATCGGGATGTTAGACGAATTTACCAGAATCGTCTTCTAGAGTCCCTTCCAACTGCTCTATCATCAGATGTGAATTCATACTGGGACAAAATTGCCACCTTTTCGGACAGGGCTGGGAGTTTTGCCTGTGAGATGGCGTTGCCAGGCTCACTCAAGCACTGGATATCAGACCGAACAGTGGCACTGATTAAATCTCGGAGCAATATCTCAGTCCCCACAAATTATCAGAAGTCCAGTGAAAGTGGGTGTGCCAGCTGACAATGAAGTCTGGTGGACACGAAAAGCCCAGAGAAAGGAAGAGGTCCAGAAAGCCAGTAAGCAAAAAACTGTTTCAGTCGATCGGCGAGGCCGGCCCCCGGAAAATTTTTGTAAGTGAAACCATCAATGATCAGAATGGGGTGACCATCTTGAATAAAGTACGCCTCGACCGGTGGGTCGATTACTTTGAAGAACAGTGGTCGCCAGCTGCCAATCAACTGGAGCTTACAGCTGGCTTAGAACCTTGGACGGTAGACGTGGAAGCCCCTACGACCTCCGAGGCTGATGAGTGCATATGTTCGCTCAAGCGCCACGGAGCCTCGGGTCCGGATGACCTACCACTCGCATTGTTCAAAGATGGAAATGAAATCCCCAGTCAGCGCTTGTTTATCTGTTTGCCTGTATTTGGAAAAGAAAACTGTCCCAGACAACTGGTGAGTCATTGATGGTGCCTGTTTTCAAAAAGAGGCTCGTTGTGGGTGTGATAATCCAGGTGTAACAAGACTGCTGACGTCACTTTGCTTCGTCCATTCATGGTGGCTCGTGAAACACTGCCTCGAGAGCAACAAGCGGGATTCCGACCTAGTAGAGGTTGCGTTGACCAAATCTTCACACTACATCAGGTGTTGGAACAAAGCGATACGTACGAACAACCCACCATTTTAATATTCCTGGATTTCAAAGTCGCATTCGATTCGGTTAGCCGGTTTGCTTTCTATGATGCGATTTCCCATCAAGGAATGCCACGAATGTTTGTGAAAATAATAAGTTCTTTGTATTCTCATACTTCCGGACGTGTAAGAGTATATGGAGAGCCCTCCAATAGCTTTCTCAAACGTTGTCCGTCAGATGTTTATTTTCGTGGCAATGTTGTGGAATATAGGTAGCTCGCTGATTGATTTTTGGTCTGTTCGCCGAGCTTGGCAGTTAGATTGCAAACGTTTTGTCACCAATCGAGGTGACATCATCAGTGCGTGATCGAGGAGCTAATGAGACGAACGCTGGAAGGTCTTCAAAACACTGTCCAAATGGCTGATGATGAAAACCCTGTCGATTTGGAATACGCAGACGACATTGTTCTCATCTTCGAAAAGGAGGAGAGGGTGCAAGTGTCTTTGGATGAACTGACCTAAGTCATCCCGTCCTTTGGTATGCATTTTGCACCCACAAAGTATAAGATCGTGCTCGTGGACAGGTAGTCGCCACTTACAATCTAGAAGGATGCACTCGAGGTTGTGGAGCGTTTTACGTACCTTAGAAGTTGTATTAGTTCTGACTGTAGTGTGACAAATGAGGTCAATACACAAATCTGCAAAGCTCGGGTCACGTTTTCTATTGTTAAACACTTATGTTGACAAAGCGGTACATCTCTGAATCTAAGAGGATATGTTTATCAGGACTAGTGTGCAGGTTGTTTTGTTCTATCGCTGTGAGACTTAGGCTGTTCAAGCGGCGGAACTGAGACGTCTCCAGGTATTTGACAATCGCTGTCTCAGAACCATAGTTCCTGTGGTTTGGTGTCGGAAAATTCGTAACGAGACAGTTAGAAAACGAGTTTTCGGTTGTGCAGCGGGGACTTCCATTGAAACATGTGTTCAACACCAGAAGCTGCGTTGGTTCGACCATGTGTTTCGTATGCCGAAACATCATTTGCCGATGAAGGTGCTGCTTTCCCTGCCCAATTCAGTGACGGAAGCAGGTAGGTGTCCAACCACTGACCTGATAAAGCGTTATAAAAGAGATTACGAAAAGTTTGACTGCTGTCGGTGCTACTCGCCTTGCAGGATGGAGACCGCGAGATCTCCACTGCGCCTGGTAGGAGACGCTGTAAGATATGATTGATAATTGATTTCAGTGGCGTTCTTGTTGTCAGTTTCTATCCTGATTGTCTGAATGAGTGTCCGGAGGTGTGTGCGACTCGGAATGATTGTAGTTAGGTAGCAGCAAGTCCCTTATCTGCCCATCTGTATTCTTCTATTCATATTACGGCCCTCAAATAAGTCACAGCTGTACGGCAGCGAAGCATCAGCGTGGATCACTGTCGTTATTCTGTTGATGACGGTAGTGACTGGTATGAGTAAAGCTTGCTTGCATGTAACATACTGCCCGTAAGATTGCTGAAAAATCCTCCTTCAGTTAGTGAGAGGATATCACTCTCGTCTGAATGGTCGTCTTCCTATCCTGGTTTCATGAAACTGGTGATTCCATACCAAACAGGGAAAGCATCGGACTCAATTTTCGTTCCTATTAGAGCTCCAGGACAGGAAAGGAACTGAGTCAATCCTGAATTGAACGTGAATTCAAACAATATCCCTTACATTCATACTCCTGTGGAGAAAATACCTAACCACTTTGTTTCTAAAACCCCCCAAATGAAAAACCACAGCACTCATGCCAACTACTAGAGTCCAGGCGCAATTATACCTTTGGAGAGCGAATCCGGAATGTTGTGACGATATTGACGCAAAACATACTAAATTCGGACTAACGAGCAAATTTTCAATAGTATTTAATAAATGGGGAAGTTCACTGAATCGTTCATAAGCATATGAATAATATCAGAGTTTGTCGAAAATATCTGGTATGCCATTAATCCGTCCAATGAAGTGGGTAGGATTCGTTACTGTATAACCTAACGCAATGACGCCCATGTAGGAGGTCTGAACACGTGCATTCTGGTGGTGTAATCTGTATGAGCTTAACTTCTTCGCTGGGATTTTATCATCAATCAGGAGAAGACACTCAAGGTTTTCTTAGCGAGTCCATGACACTACAGTTTCAGTGAAATTTCAGATGAAGAAACAAGGGCAATCTCTGTGGATAATTGGAGTTTGCCTCTATCAGTACACCAGACTTTCTTCTTAACCAGCATCGTATGGTTTCAAATATAAAACTACTGCCTTCGATTAAGTAGTCAAAAAGGTGAGCAGTGAAAACGCTAGTGACTCAGTTCGTTAGGTAACACGTATATGGAAAGAAAATACATGAGAGCTAATATAGATGTTCACCAATGGAGGCTCTAAATCCATTTAATCTAAACACACTGAACCAAAATTGAACCGTTTTAGGCAGCAGCCATAAAACTATTTGAAATGTAGGACCTGCAGTTTCATACCTGCATAAAAATTAGGGTCTCAGAGAAATCTCCTGACTATTAAATAAGCTGACCACACAAGGAAAATGGCCAACATTTTTTGTTGCCAGTCTTCAGGGTGAAATCAAAAAAAAATTAGCCGCAGATGTAATTCTCTCTTACTAAGTAGTTGAAATCAATCTTTCCTTTCCAGAACCTTTTTCGGACAGAAATGTACTGGAAAATTTACAGCCATACTCACGTGTTGATGGTATTGTTCACCACTGGTCCATTCAAACTAGGCGCGGCTGAGGGAACGACTGGAAACAATTCAAAATAAACCGATGGAAATTCATTAGAGTTGGTCAACGTGATTGGTTGTTGGGCGATATTAGTAACCCTTTAGAATCTATGTTAACATTAGGTGAATTGGGGAATCACGCACCCAATCGCTCGTTAACGATTTATCCTCGCATCGTGGTCGGAACGTTTGGAAGCCATTTGGCAAGTTCAACAGACAAGCGGTCACAAAATCATTTGAAATATCGATATTTAAACATACTGTATTTCTTACAGACTGTTCTCTAAAAATTTCTTGTCAAAGGGACTGAACAACTCTGAGTAGTGGACAAACCAGTAAGATAATGGGAAAGAAAACAAGAAATTACCTGTTCAGTACGGAATACCAAAACTAGGTTGATAATGCTCATGTCTCGTCTATAAAATCAATGGAAAACCTGGATAAAATGCCAGAGGAACCGAGAGAAATTTTTCCGCTCTGGGTTCATGCATGGTAGAATAAAAAGTAACGAGTTTGACTAGTTAAGCTCACCTATTTCGTTGCTTTCAGACGGAACTGACGAGGTTTCTTCGGCTAATTTTGGATAGAAGTCAGGGAAAGGAAGTTACTTAGTGCAACACGTTTCTCGCTTGACATAATATATTACTCGTAAGGTTACTGAAAGCTCGTCGAAAGCCCAAGGCGGAATTTTCCCGTCTTCAGATTCATCAGGTACGTGGAGTCCATCAGTTCTCACAAAATCTGTGTTCTAATTGAACGCCAAATTTTAAGCAACTGGCAAATTACGTTGGTGGCAACAAAAGATGCATCTGTCTCTAGTAAACACCACCGAAATTTGAAAATGAGTGAATTTCAATGTTTTGGCGATATAAGTGGCTTTGGATCTGTATAAACTGGACACCGATGTTAAGAACTTGATAGGGTTGGTTTCGTGGAAGCGACTTCATGGTAAGATTTTATAATGGACAATTTATTGCGTACTCATTCGCATAGCATACTGTTTTGAACAGGGAGGTTCTGAGATATGCTTAAGAGTAGCAATTCGAGGTCGTATATCACGAACGAAGAACTTACCCAAAGCTATCTCCATTCTCCTGTACATGACATTCTCCGGTATGCAGATGAATCATACGCATATATATGTATATAATGTATGTATAGCCAAAAGGCAGCGGACTAAGATGTACCGTCCATGCTTGCTTGATGAGCCTGCTAAAGGGCAAAATCTGCATGGAACCTCGACTGCTTTTTCATTAGCAAATTTCATCACTTACGAAACAGAATATCTTTCGAATTAAATAGTATGGAGTGATTGTTCAAAATCCGCAGGCATTCCACTACCATTTTCACTCTGCTTGTGGATCGTCAGACGGGCTTAGTCCCCAGCAGCTAAAGCAATCAATGCCTGATTTGTATGTGTCTGCTTCATACTGTGTGCTGCAACTGTGAGAATACCACAATTATATCGACCACCGTGGACTCCACTTACTCTCCCGTTCCAGCCATTTTACCTTTTACCTTCAGAGAACATCATCGATTATCGAACTTAGAGTAGAAGAAGCCTAAAGAATCCCTTGTACTGCATATTCGTCTGAAGAACATGCTCGATCAGAGATTCAGTCAAAGCTAGCATGAATATTATGTTCACGTTTGCCAAGTATGTATATGAACAATCACTCCGAAACATGTAGGAACTTGTGTTCCTTTGAGACGAACTCGAGTTCAATATTTCTCCTGTCTGACATGAACTCAGCAAACACAGCTGTACGAGTGGGGCGGAACCGTTCCAGTGACAGTGATGTGATTTCATATCTTGCAAATACCGCAATCACCCAAAAATATATCAAAATTTGCCAAGCGGTTTTGAAGTAGCGGCGGCGCCACCTCACTGGAAAGTCTTGATAGGTCGGCCAGTCGACTGACATAACCAGGACGGTTACCAGGTCGCTGATTGAGGCATTAGACAGATCGGAACAAGTACGTGCGTTCAGACGAAATAATTCGCGTTCCTCTGGTGTGTAACGGTAAAACGCTCCCTCAAGCGTCGAATGTCCAGGGTCCAAATCCTCACGCGGTCAAGGATGTGGGCTACTGACGGGCAATAACAAGTGCCAGGGCCAAGTCCAGTGCCAGCGTTTTTGATGTAGCCTAACCGACATCATTGCACCAAGCTCAGATTCGGACTCCTTTACGGAGAAGCTGTGATTCCAAAGGGTTTCGCTTGCACGCGCATCTGTTCTGTATGCACTCTAACGGAAAGTGAAATTTAGAGGTCCAACCTATCTAGCTGAGTTTAAACAGGGCAAAATTTGAGTTGTGCTCACTCCTGCATTACCACAGACTTACGTAACGTCAATCTCAGCCATGTCCTGTCTAACCCTCCGGTCAGTTATTTTGGCAAGACACATTTCTGGGAATATTCTGGCGCAATACGATCTTCAGAACGTACTGTTAGGTAAAATGCACAAGTGATGCTATCCTCTGCACTGACAGTGGACTGATTCAAACACAAGTACTGAAGGCATGCTAAAACTAGGGATAAACTGGAGATAAAAGGCGAGTTGTCACGTGTTCACTGTCCTGTTGGAGACGGGCTCAATTACTTGATCCTCCGATCAGTTTCACAGCAATCATTTTTCAGTAGTTTGGAAAATTGTGGACTCACTGATATCAAGTTCCAGATGGAGGACTGCAAATAAACCAAAGAGAAGACATCAGTAATGATCTTCCACCGATAATTCTGTTATCAACGATCAGCGTGATGAGCAATAACTTAACGCTTTTCGTATCAAATGGACCAGGAGCGCCTAAATCTGAATGCTATTCTCGAAAGTCTACTTCTAGTGTTAATGCCCTATTAACAAGCACTTGCTTGAATCCACTCGGAATTACAATAGTCCTCTCGGAATTAGATTTCACCGAGTAAACTCTGAGAAAATTGCGCTTGCCTTGGCGAAGGTGTCAAATTTTCTTCACAGTTATAAGTGGGAAAAGATACTTTTCCCCTATCTCTATCGGAACTAAAGCGAATTCACATGGAAAGCTGGTAATGAAAGAATTTTATGTTCTACCTTCTGTAAGCCACAATAGTTGGTCTGCTGTAGTACCGTAGTTAGTCGAGCACGATGGAGTGTCCCCAAAGCAGAAATCCATGAAGGAGCTGCATTTGGCTAGTATGTGATTGACCTGTGAAATTTCAACTGAGTTCTTTTGGAAAAACCCTCACTTCCCAATTAAGTACCACAAACATTTGGCAAAAAGTCTTCAAACCTAACACATCAGAATTTGAAACATTACACTCAGGGGCGAAAGATTCTTCAATTTATTCAAGTCACTGAGAAGTTGTACACAACAAAATCACTATGCCTTCTGTGTCTTCCGCTGTTTTCCACCTTTTTGCCTAAACCGTGAATCTTCGTTGTTCTTACCGATAAGCTTGCGACAAGAAACTAAA
Organism: Clonorchis sinensis; assembly: GCA_003604175.2. Lineage (NCBI taxonomy): Eukaryota > Metazoa > Platyhelminthes > Trematoda > Opisthorchiida > Opisthorchiidae > Clonorchis > Clonorchis sinensis. Next base: position 141,806,784 of record CM030370.1, on the reverse strand, counting down.
ACTTAGCGTGTAAATAGCACCATAAGCGAATGGATAGTAAAAACTTATTGAAACTTGTAGACTGACTACTCTCAGCTTATCGGTAGCCACATCGACTTACCTGATTTCATTGTATCTTCTGCCCAAGACATTTCCCCCCTAAAAAGGTACTGTTAATCTTCGCTTCTTCTTGGGAGGACTGATTTGGGCAGGGATCATACGGGACTGATTCCGAGAGCCGATAAATTTCTTACCCTCAACATTCTGTAAAGTTCTCAACTAGAGCAAATCCAACGCATGATAATGTAAACAATAGGGAGTACTTTGATGTAACCCCCTAGAGCTCTCCAGTTTCAGAAGGTACATAGTTGCACAAGGCTGATGGTAGCAACTCGACAACCTGTTTTGTGTAAAACGTTGGATCTACTCACAACTTGTGGGTTCGAATTTCGTTGTGGTGGTTGTTGTCTTCCCTATGGTCCGTCAAAGGTTGCAAAGACAGGCGACGACACTTTCATTAAAACACAGCTTCTGCAGGAAGTAATTTCTATTCGTGATGAGTTTCATGCAAAATTCATTTTCCAACCCTATTTGAGGCACACCCGATTTTTATCACATCTAATTTAACTGTAAACAAGAAGAAAGACATCGATTTGACGACAAAATTGTAAGCCAAATTCTACAAATTACTTACCATGTTGAACCTCCAGCCATCACGCCAGTACAGCGTTACTAATCAAACAGCTAGAATTGAAATCATGCTACGTCGATGTCTTGAGGATCAGCATATACTCCGCACAATGCTGAGGATAGCTGCATGCCTTCGGTAGTCCTCAGGAACTCTCAGTTCACGCGCTCAAACATCCGGTTTACCAGAAAAGTCACGTGTTTTCCTGTCATCTAGTTGCGGATCCAGCATTTTTAAGTCTGCGTTTGCTCTAGGCTTCCTTTCGATCCTTTATTTGTCATAATCATATCAATTTTTCATACACGTTTCCCAATTTCTCAAGTAACTATTAGTGAAACACAGCTGAGCCCTTGCATCTTCTCCAGCAAGAACTTGAAAGAACAAGTAAATTTAGTCACAACACACAAGTGGTTGTGTTTTGAGGGACCAATCAAATTCGAAAAACGATGGAAAACGTCCCTTTGGGCAGTCTGATCGGTGGCCGCCGAACACAATAATTCACTGCACTTGAATGCTGAGAAACTGGCATGTTCGGATATGATTCAACTGTAGTCTAAGTTTGGCAGTAGCAGTATTTGGCTTCAGTAAATGACTATCTCAGAAGTGTGCTGCAAGAACCGACGAAGGCGGAGATTTTACTCACAGTCCAGAACGACGAATTTGTGCAAAAACGGAATATTTTTAATGCACGTCAGCAAATTGTTCATGGTTATGCTCTCTGTTGTGTCTGGAGTAGTTGAGAAAATTTTCTACATTAGGTCATGTTTTTAGGACGCCAAAGAAGTGCCCAGCTAGATGTGCGTCTACCACTAATGGACAGAATATGTAACAGGATTCACACAAAATGATGCGTCAAAAATGGATATTTCCAAACTGACATTTTTCACTACTCTATTCAGTTAGCTGAATCGTGGCATGGTTGGACAGATTAACTTATATCCAATGAATGTTACTGGTGCTGAGTAAGCCCGAATTCGAAATCAGTCAGACGATTTCACTTTACAAAAGTCTTAACGTTTTATTTCAGACTGAGTGGCTTTTATCGGTCAAACATGGGCAGCCGTTACGACACTAACTCCAAGGTCACAGTACAAGTTAATCACTCTGCTGATCAGCCGCTCATGGCCGAATGGTTAAATGTTCACACTGCTAACCGGTAGATTCCCTGGAGTTTCGTGAGATGCGCACTGCTGATGATTTCCAGTAGAGATGAAACAGTTCTACAATGCTTCCCAGCTTTTAAGCACAGGCTAGCTTCATTTACAGAACGGAATCTCATTTGAGGATACATCTCTGCCCAGCAATGAAAGAGAGTCATTCGGCGGTTCGGCCACTAGCGACCGAAGAGCAGTGTGATTAATCCTCACCTAGACAGGATAAAGCGTCACTCATCCTTCAGTCAAGGAATCCACATCTCGTGTTCACATGTGATGACTGGCCTCTCAAGTAACGACTTCTCAAAAGGATATTCCAATTTTCTATTGAAATTATTCTTCTCCTGAGCAACTCGTAGATTTATAGTGGTGTGAGGAAGTTTTGAAGGAAAGGCTAGTGTCGCTATATCCTATCTAAGAGCGGGTTAATCACACTGGTGATCAGCCACTCGTCGCCGAACGAATAAATGTTCCCTAACTGGGAATTCACGGATTTGAGAAACCTGAATTTTCGTGAGATGTGTTTGCTAATGATTCCCAATTAGAGTTAAAACGTTACAGTGCTACTTGGCGTTTCAGCATATGCTGACCTCACTCACTTGACTGTCAAAAAGTCAAGATATTGACAATCTGATGGCTGACCACCACTGACAGAAGTATAATATTTCCAAAATGATCTCGATCACAATTGGCTATATCCACCCTGAAACCCCTTGTACGACAAAGTGCGGACACCATCAAAAAAATCAACCAATTAACGACACTCACGAACTCGAAGTATTTTTCTTGGTATTTTTTTTTACTTTAAACCACACAAAGGGGAAGATTGTCGGTAATGGGCTGTCCAAGATACCTCATTTACAGCTGGCAGCGCGGATTTTTGGTTAATAGTACGAACCATCAAACAGCCCGCCTCATGGATCCAAGTTCGTCCTTGCTAACTGTGCCAAAAAACTGGCTGATGTTGAAAGTTAATCTGAGCACTAAGCAGTACGAATTTAGCATATGTTGAGGCTTTTGACCATGATGTTAGCAGGCTACGTAATACAATTAGCAAAAAACTGCAGGAATGTATCACCTATTCATTTACGACATATTTTCTTCCATACTGAGAAGATAGTTTTATCGCAGCAAACAATGGCCAGTTAAACTGATGCACATTTGTAGTGCTGAAAAATGGGGCGTCGTTTTCCCAGGGTAAAAACCAACCAACATAAACAAAGTACATATCCCGCAAAACCTCTACTGAAACTAAAAGGTAGCCCAGTGGGTTTCAAGCGTGTGTGACACTACCTGACTGGCGGTCAGTCGATCGTCACAACTAGGACAGTTACTGGGTCGTCATTCGATGGGTCAGGCACACCAATCACACCGCTCAAGCGTGAACACGTTCGCCTGTTCAGACGGAAAATTCAGATGCGTCCAAAGTGCGTTGGTGGAGTAGTGGTAACAAGCTCGCCTCGAATGTCAGATGTCCGGGGTTCAAATCCCGGCACGGCCATTGGATATGAACTGCTGATGAGCTCTAATAAGAACGAAACTCCAGTCCAGTGCTTCCCTTTGGCATGGACTCACCAGAACAGAAGGACGACCGTTCAAACGAGAGTGGTGTGAATATGAACAAAACCCTAACTGAAACCATGGGTGATTGAAAGCCAGGAGCTAAGAGACCGAACCGTGTCAGAGTTCCTGAGAAAGTGTGTCGAAGAACTAGGAATAATGGCAGCGATTGAATTTCACCCTTTGAAATCGTACTAGCAAACCCTGTGCTGGTGCGCATAACACTTAGCTGTGTACGAAACCACCACAGTAAAATTTTAATGGCTTGAAAAAACGAAGCGAAACACAATAACTGAAAAATAGACAGTTTGAACACTACAAGACACTTACCCGTTGAGTATAGTACCATGGCATAGAATTCACAATCCATGTTCAGCCTCACAATCAGCACTGTCATTACTGACTGTCTGGACAAATAGGAGTAAAGCGGCTCATTCGTAAAGTTAGCAACTAGTGTTGAATTCAAGCTTGGTCCATCAAACAGCGCAACATAATTGCCCGGACACGGTTTATCACTGCTGGGATATGTCTGAAACGGATAAAATGAGTTTAGACTCGAGTAATTTCAATGTTTTGGGTAAGTTCAATATGTTCTGGCAAAAAAACTAACTGGAACTTATTCATATGTCGACTGAGAAATAACTTTCCACAATGTAAGCCGGTAAAAGAGGGTGGAACAATAATTCGGCGTACAATGGCTTACATGACCTGGTAACTCACCGAAGCCACCTGAACTGTCACAGAAACCCTGCCTGACATGATGGCATGTATGTACCAGATGCATCGATAGGGAATGTCCACTTCTGGCGCTGTTATTAGCCCACTCCCATTCGGATTGTTATTCTCACAAAGTAGCGCTGGTTCCACCATCCTCTCCCCAACTGCCAAAAAGAGAAAATAGAGGAATTCATCAATTCACATTGGTCATATAATGCGGTTTTACAAACAACCAGTTGACAGAGCCAAGCTTACGTGTTGGCCAACAGTAACCAAAATATACGAAACATAATAAACCGGCACCGAAAAATAGCATAGTTTAGCCCCTGTTGCAGCTGTCTACTTGAACAGTTTCCAGGTTGTTTTTATAGTTAATCTTGGTCGTTCCGCAATGGCTTCACAGAACCCTGGTTTTCCGGATTCACTATGAGAACTAGGTAACTGATCCAGGCCTCACGAAGCAAACTGAAAACAGAGCAATTAACGATGTAAACATCTCGCATCGCATTCTGTTTTGTTTTTGTGCTCAGTGTGACAGACAACGACGGTGTTTACATTTGACTTGCTCGAAGTGATAAACTGCAGTGCATTCTTCAGACAAAATGGTCAAACTTAATCATGTTACTTATCATTTACCAACCATCAGAAGAGTCTTAAAGGGCTGTCAGAAGTCATAATTGGTGACAGCAATACAATAGTAATACATCCTGGTGTTTACTGTCACATGTAAGTTTTCTGGTTGTACGTGGGCTTAGATACAGCCAGGGTGCCCAAACATAGACCGGAGGACGACCGGGGTCTTCATCCAAAGCCTTTGGATAAAAAGCCCAATAGCAACGCAACGTTGGCTGGCTTGGGACTACTCGGGTTGCCCAAACTTTAAGAAAGGAATTGCCACACTTGTTCCATCCCCCAATCCCGAAGGCCAGTAGACTATACTAGTCAGACTGCTATCCAGTGACCAACCTAGCAGGAGAGACCCCTTGGGTGTTGCAAGCGCATCTTTTATTACAGTTCAGTCGATGACTGAAATATGCAAACCGTCACGCAAATATAAGGTCCAGTCTTTTGGCCTTTCCTAGTCACCAAAGTTAGTGATCTGAGGTAACTTTCTGGATTCTTATTCATTGGAATTTTTCGTGAACGAATTCGTGTTTAATTTAGTGTGATCACAAACTTAACGAATGACCTAGTTAGTAACCAAAGACACGTGAAGATTTCATCTCACCTCACCAGAATTAACCGGTCAACTCGAGTAAACTTTCGTCTTCAAGTTTAAGCAGACTGTAAAATTTATAACTTCAAACTACGTTAGTTATATTTTACCGAAAATTTATAGTACTCAACAAACATGTAACAAATTTCGACCCTGAGCAGTCAAACACACTCACTCGTTGTTGAATAACTTGTCACTCTGTCCTTTCAGTCTTAGTGACAGGAACACCAATATAAAGTTAGTAAGAGAACCGGTACGATGGAACACCAAAGAAATGCCACTCTGGCGAGGATTTCATCAGCTCGTTTTAGAACACACCGTTCTCCCAGTAAGGGCGTGAACTCTCAGTTCAATTACATAAATTGCTGGTTAAAACCACTGTGCGATGATGGTCGTAAAATAAGGGTAGATATTCTGGGACTACAGGGAACAGGCACAAATCCTCCGGAGTTAAGCGTGAGACAGGTACGCTGCACAATGAATTTGCCCATATGGGTTATTCATGTGCAGCGTAACATCTCCTCATGTGTCGTTCTGGTTACCTATCAGTAGGCATGTTCGGATAATACTGTGCGGTGAAACGAAAACCACGTGAATGTCGTTCGTTACCAGATGCAACAGGTAAAGTATTTGGAATGTATCACTGGCTCCTCTCCGACCGGAACGCAGTGCAATTATAGGGGTCTCATCGAAGCCCATAACTGTTGAACAGACGAACCACAGGGAACATAGCTGTATGCGTTAAAATGCTTACTGACAGGGATGATACAGATGGGTGTGTTCCGATGAATGCACCATACGTCAAAAACAAACAGTCTGTTTGCAGGCTCTTAAGAATTACAGTCCATAAATTCATTTGAGGAGCATACGAAGAAGGTCTTGAGTGATGATGGTCAGTGTTAACTTGTGAACAACACAGCTTAACCTGCCCTCCGGTGGAAAAAATCTACAAGTCAGATAAAAATATACACAACATCAAACGAACTGTAGCCCTCCGAAATGTCACTTCGGAAATGGGGGTCGCACGAGAGTAGCTTTGAAACTGATACCCTCCCAACAACCACCGCCTTACCTCCCAACAGTGACTAGCTTTAGTTTCCTCATGGTGTAAAACACGACCCCAACGAAGGGTAGGATACAAGACTCGCGCACTAGAATTTCAAGTATTTTACACTACTCAGTTGCCTAAAGACCAACCAAAGAGATAAATCAACAGTGACCTCTTGTAGACGAACGCCCATCTTAAGGGACACTTTTCTATTTGCCCAGCCCCTCCCCCACCCCGAGGGAATGTTTCAGGGAGAGGGAGGTAACCACTGAACTACGATTCAAAAGCTAGACACAGTGGTCCCTTGGATGATAGACTCTTAAGAAGTGAAGAACTCAGCAACAACCTCAGTAGTTTGAGATGGTTGTAACAGAGGACCTTAAAACAGACTATCTATTAATGATTCTGAGCCATGCACATCAGTGTCAAATAGTTATTATAACTGTGTACACTTAAAGAGCCTTAGACAGCCTCGGTCCTGAATGTTCACCACTGAACAGAACGCTCACAGCAGGTGGAGATTAGCTGGGATGAAGTGGCACATAAATTTCGACTCAGACCAAAGCCTGTTATACAGTTCTGGATATCAGGTGCAGAGTGACGCCCTCCTAACGGGTTGTTTCCAACCTTTACCATGGTGACGGTTTTTCATGGACAATAGAAGGGGCCTTTATAGTGAGGTTATGTTTTATGATGGATACTATAAATGACTGTCAAAATGCTAACACACCAGCTTCTTCATGTTGTTGTGTTATTGTCAAAAGTTGGGATGCGCACATAATTCCTTTCTATTATAGTCGATAAAAGATGTCCTTGCCTCTAAGAACTTCGCCACGAAAATTATGATTTGGATCTCTCCCACTGAGGGGCGTTTTCCCATGGGAAGTGCTATACATATCAGTATATATATATGCATATTTCAGTGTGGTCCAGTAACTGAATTCCCGTGAAGTGAGAGGTTTTAAATTATACCTGGCTTATTGTAGCATTCATGGCTCAGCTAAGGGGAAAATCTAGCCGGGGTTCCGATGCACTCAATTTCCGTTCGCATGGTGAATGGGTTTGGAGGCCGAGTGACCGAATCATCCTCCTGATTTTTTGTCCCGCTATTGCATGACTTCACCCTAAAAAATGGTGCAAGTTGGCGCAGAACTAAGCTGCACGGTATACAGATTAGGAGCGATCGAGCAAAACATCGACGGACCGCATTTACTGTGTTCGTTGGTCCGCAGCTGAATAGCTCATTTGAGCGCAGCATGAATGCACAACACATTCAGCGCCCATATTCAACAGAGTGCTTTACCAAATGTCAACCCAAAGCGTTATGAAAACGCTAGGTATCTTCCTCGGTATGCCGATGGTGAAACGGCCGATATGCAACTCCTGGAAAGTGGTGCCCCAGAGCTGGGACACATACATTCAGGTAGAAAAATAAGCCCTAAAGACAACTGATCATCCCACATTAAAATTCCGCCATGAAAACCATATTTGCCTTGATAGATTACAAAAGTAAACATGGATTTTGTTCAAGATGTTATTGAATTTAGGCGTTGAAACGCTCGAACGAGAAGCTTTGATGTGGTATATTCCGTGCCTCGTGGCATCGTGCGAGGTACAGCTACACATTGGTTTGTGCATTATATGCTAAGGTGTGAGCCAAACCGAAGTCGGACACCTACCAGCAGATGCTTGAGCTTTCCCCTCAATCCCAACAGTAGGCCCGCTAGAACTGGGAAAGAAAAGAGGTGGTTTAAAACTGTCCGGAACTTGGTCAAATGATAGAGCGGTTTATTCGCGTCCGTAACTGGCGAGTAAAATTTTCCTCTTAAAAAGGACAAGTCTTTATTATACGGGCAGAGAATTTCGAGATCCCATAGTACGTCGTCCCGACAGTTCCAACTTCGACTCTGATCGACCCTAGGTTTGACAGGCATTCGCGGGCGAATTTTCTCTTACTTATTTACAAACAAGTAGTATACGAAATGAAGCAATCCTAGTGTATGGGAATTTCCGGCTTCACATAGCTTGAAGGCATGCCTCTCACTTAGTTGGAAGTTTAACATCTCTCATCATTTTCCCTTCATTCCGACAAATGCTGTTCATACAAAGTAGCTGAGAGTAAGCTTTTCTAGACAACCCATAATGAATACAAATCGGCGAATTCTGGTTTATTCGCCACTCCGGAGAAACCTGTGCTGGAAGGTTAGGTTTGGGATGCCCAGCATTTCTCCGTTTGCTTAGGTTGTACCTGGTGACATCGAGCCCATTATTCTGTAAAAAAACAGACAGTACACTCGCCCCCCAGGCTGCCTACCGTTGCACCCAGTTATGTGTATGTTTGATCAGCTTAATACTGTCACTTGATATAATACGTGCGTTGTCTTATGTTGCGTTACGAGTGATGTGAGAAGAAGACCAGTCGACTCACTTCTTGACTGTGCAGAAAAATACGGGTCAACTTTGAACAAATCTCGCCTCTGTACACTGGCAATTTGGTGTCGTGATCCACCGTTTGTGTCACCAGAACGTTCCATCAAATTGATTTTGATGGGTATGAGTAGGTGGTGCCTTGCCAACTGGACCCAGGTTTGTGCAGAACGCAGTAAATCATGAACCCTCTTTGTAACCTAGAATACCACCCGAAGTGACCAGCCGAGAGCTATTGGTCCTGCAAAAGGTTCTGAGAAGCGGTTTGTTAGTGCACTATAGTGTTGAGCTGTCCAACGGTTTTCGTCAACCTTATAGGTCATGTTATACTAAGGAAAATGAGTATTGAACGTTACTCCAGGTTAAATTCGAGGTTTCAGTCTGTGCAAAACATTCAGCTGAAAAATAAAACAAACGATAAATTCAGTTTTGGTCCAGCTGACTGTCCAGTAATCACTCACCGTCTCCACTTGCAACTTGGTGTGTGGCTACACACAATACGTTCTAGCCTGCGGTAATATTTCGATTACAGTATCAATGGACCGGATAATCGACAAATAAACCCCACTTAGCGTAAGATCTGTTGGTTTTTGCTGATTACTAACAAGAAATGAGAAGAATAAATGATTCATCTAACTGTGTGAGATGAAGTACAAATTGAAAGGGGTCATATGATTTTGATGGTAGAAGAATAACGTTAAAGTTTTACCGGTCCATAGACACCCTTTTAAAATATCTCAATAAACCCGTGGTAGTCTGGTTTGTCCTTTAAACATGAATGTAAATGATTATCGTTCTGCCATGGGGATGCCTTCTGAGGTTAAACGACTGAGTTAAGTCTCTAAATGGGGTACAGTTTTGTCTACATTTTGATGAACGACAGTGTGTCTAATACGCATACTCTCTTACAAAGATGTTTACTGAATACGGTTTGTCAGTTCAACAGAAAACAGTTCAAACTATGCTACAGTTTAAAGACAAGCTGCAGCCGTGTAGCATCCAGACCAGGCTGAACACAACCCGATAGTGAATAACAAATACAACGTTAAATTCGCCAGTCAGACAACAGAAAGTAGACCTTTACTTGTTTCTGGATATCCAGTCACACTGATTAACACAAACAAGTGGTTACTGTCGATGAGGATGAAATAAAGTTACAGTATCGCGCAGGGAAACACCTCTGAGGAAAACTGAAACTTTTCCTCAGCAAAAGGGTGTCTGTTCAAAAGGAAGCAAATATGTCAGGCGTTTCTGAATCAGGCAGTGAAATTTATGTATTTCAAGGTGTCTAAAGAATGTCTCTGAATGATCTACGAACTTTTTCACTACTTCCATATATGGCGCACCAGAAATTCCACATTCGTTTATACTACTTTTATAAACGAAACTAGAGCTCAACTGAATCTCTCGTTTGTGATGTTCTTCTTTGACTGAAGGTACTGCACCCGGCCTCCTCATATTTCAGTTGGTACGATGCGCCCGTAGCGCAGTACTCTGTATAGACGTAACATACTACTCTTGGGAAGAACGTCATAAACAAGAGTCATTTGGGTTTCCCGTGAAAACCGACTTAGCATGCAAATGAGTGTATTTGCCGAATTTAATGCAATTTGGGCTCAAGTAGGATATAAGGTTGACTGAAACTCGCGGACTACTCCTACCTGTTTAGCCTCATGAAGGGCGAAACCGATCGTGGGCCATCAAAGAATTTTCAGCAACCTTGCGAGTAGCATGTTACCTTCATGAAAATAAAGATCTTTCTTGGACCTGGTGGTGGTTCGGGTAAGGACAAAGACGAGCTACGAAAGTCTCATTATCGGACGAAGATTATTCCAACCATTAAGTAAGATGACAGCTTACTAAACAAAAGGTGGACTTGTGTAAGTGATCGATGAAGAAATCAAAATGTAACATTACTTATTGTGCCTCAAACTGCCATAGAACAAACGCTTATCTGGATTTCCGCCACTCATTTTATAGTCCCAATCATGTGCTGCGCAAGGGGATTTCAAACCCTACTAGCTCTATTCTCCAAATTTTATCAGCCCAGATTACTCTATTTTATCGAAAACTTTCAAGCAAATTTCACTTTGATATCACTCTCCCACCTCAAAATATAAGACAAGCCTACTAAGATGACGACGGTGATCCCACTCGTCACCTGATGTGCCCACCTCCTGCCCAGAAAAGTTTCCGAAATCCCCAGTGGGACGATGTTGTGGGACTCGTAGTAAACCGCTGCTTCATACGTCTCTCATCATCTATGGGAACTGTCCTTTCATTTTTGGCAGTTTGGAATGGATATAAAAGTTCCCCATTAGCCCGAAAGTTCTCATGACGCTCCTAGCGACGTTTTAAAAAAATAGACATTGACCAATTAAACCTGGCGTTGTTTGATAACCGCTCAATTTTCTTGGTTAACTGAAGTACATACCATTGATCCCTTCAAAACATCAAGTGTCAGATCTTCAGTAAATATCATCTACCGTAGTGACATATTTCGAAAAAATGCTGAGCGCTCTGAAACTGGTTACGAATTGTCTCACTCTGGTGCCCGATGGGATTTCTCCTCTGGCGAACAACGCTTTTGATTTTTAAGTAGATTAAATATCATCCAGTAACCAGATGCTACTAGACAGGTTAACTTGTAACAGCGACTTACAGCTACTTCCTGGCCCAAGACCCTAGACGAACAGTCACCTTTTGCTTTTGCTACCAATGCTAGACGTATTCTTATGCGCGTTCAGGAAACCTACCCATTGTGTAACTAAGCCAGTGGAAGTAATGTCTACACAAGGAGCAATAAGATGAAACACATCCACTGTCTACAGCTCTAATCAATTTTCTGCTATTCCAGATACACTCCAAACATTTTGTCCATCCCAGCAGTAAATCCTCTAAAGTGACTGAGTTACTTACTTAGAACACTTTGCTGGAAGAAGTTCGTCAGTATCAACAAAGATGGCGTCGATACGCAGTCATCGCAACTTCATCTTACGTCTACAGATTCACTCGGTCGAGGTCAGGCGTAAAGATCTCCTTGTTCCGTCGATCTGACTAGTTACAAAAGTCATAAACTTCGTGTTTTCTAAACAGTTGTAAGTTTCCAGAACTTGGGTAAGACATATACAAACCTACCACGTCAACAACCTTTATCATCATCAACGAGAAATGTGTCCCTCAGCCATATGACGTGAAACAAAATCTAAGAGATAAAAGATATATTCGGCCAAGTGATAGTACTCATAGCGCACTCAGCAATTACCCTGTCGTGTGTTGCACAGTCTCATACTCTACTGTTAACAACCGTATTACAACGGAAAGACGAACCAAAGAAAAATACTGTGTACTTTTTCTAAGCCTCAACATCGGCCAATTCTTGAAACGTTCTGTCAAGATGAGCTGGCTGATGTGTTGAGATAGTTCACGGCATCGCTTTCTCTATAAACAATCTAAGTTGGCGATCAAATGGTAGATCTGGTTCCATGTGATTTTCCCTTTTTGAGAATCAAATCAGCCACTTCAAGAACCAGAATTTGTCTCCTCTTCGGTTCTAGTTTGTTTCCTTACAATGTGGTTGCAGTCGAAGACACTTCTTCAGTGGGCTTGTTTCCCCGCGGGATGGGAGGAGTATCACATTGATTCGGATGATTAGATCTCACTGATAAAACAATGTAACAATATAACTTATATCACCTAATCCAAGTTGAGATGACATCTTAGTAGTTACGGTTTCACGCACTGGGAGAGCGACCCAGAGGAGGCTAGCCGACTCACAATTCATTCTGGAATTTGAGTAACGATTTTCCGGGGCCCACAAAAGTTGAACGTAATAACGGCAAAAAAGGAAATAAAAATCGGTGACTACACTATCATATCTGTGTAGTCATATAATTTCAAAGTTTGCTTCTCGAAAACTTCTCTCTTCCGATAGCAGAAGGCGAGCACAAGTTGTTGAGTATACAATAGAATAGTAGCGATATACATGGAAGCTTTTTAAACAGCGTCAGTTGTCTATCAGAAAGGTTATCCATGACATCGAAGCTTACCCGTTTTTCTACTAACAGTGTGACAGAGAAAAAACTTGGTAGGTATTCATAGTAAACCTCCAGGATGACCATTTGTACCTCACATTTCTCGTGGTTGTTAAACAGATCCAGTTTTCTCTGCAAGACTTTACACTACAGGATAAAATCCCAATTGGAAGTTACCATATCTCCTCACACTACATCACTCAATAGAGCTCACATGATGAAAAACCATCATTCAGCTGTAGCACCCTTTCGGTGCCTAGTTGCCATGACACCAGAAGGAAGCACGAGGGCTGGGATAATGCCAGGTTGCCCCAGCCCAGACAGGGGAAGTGGAGACACAGAGGTCGGGTTCAAACCACGGACCTTCCGGTCAGTAAATTCGCGCTCTAACCACTGAACCATCTCGCCCCGCTCACAGGATGAGTGAAACTTCCACCTGAGGAGCCCTCACTTGAGGAGCCAATCCACAACTTATCACCTATGTGGTTTCTGTGCTCAAAGAATGAGCGTGCTACATCCTGTCTAAGTGAGAGCTAATCACACTACTGATCAGGCGCTCGAGACCGAACAGTTTACAAAATCTCTTCATGCTGCCGCCAAATAATTCTCATCCACATACCTGGTGGCACAACCCGTGTTAAAAAAGATCCTTCGTCCGAAGGCCAACCAAATATTATACCATCTTGTCTGTCGATACTGAACGCACATTTCCTCAGTAGTAAACAAACGACGGTTCTGGGGCTACTGCAGATATGGTGAATACAGAATGAGGGGAGTGAAGCACTTATGAGAACATGAGCGAAAATGTAAGCTTCCGAATATGTAAAAAAAGCCATGTTGATTAATACTAACAAGTGCCAGTGAGAATGACTAAAGCTGTTCACCAGAATGAACTATTCACTGTTTCGAGAACATGCGCTAGGCTACCACCATACTTGTCAAAGCCAGTCTAGTGAATTTCACATGGTAGAACAGTCAGTAATTGTATTCCATCCTGGTGTGGATTACCTCGAGACTCCGTTAAATGTATTCATCCACTGACGACAAGTATCTAGAGAAATACAGTACTCATGGATTCACCAACCCCGAATACAGTGGTTGGTCTTCCTTTTCCGTATCCAACCTTGACATATTGTGACCTACTTCTCGGCGTTTATGTGTTATCCGTCACCACGCATGTCGGTTCAACAAGATCTTCAGACCGTGCTCTTTCCCGAAGATTTACAGTCCTTAAAACCTAATCGACAGAAGTGAAAGCTATCCAAGGACAACAAAGCAGAGACAAATACGTAAGTTCGAAAAGTTACTTTCCAATGCTCAGCTTTCTATTGAGTCCATTTCGAAGCGTGAGCCGCCTACTAGCTATTTTAGCATGGTAAATTTATCAAACAGACCGCCAAGTGAGGAACAGGGTTGCCTGTTAGAGAAGGGCTTGAATTTTGCGGTAAGTAAAAGGGTGATAAGTGCGTAAGAAATAACCCCCAGCGTTGAACCTATTTCAAAAACTTCCGCCAATTAAGGCGGAGAAGCCATCGGTACAGCTGGTCGCAGTCCTTAAAACCTGGCAGCCAGGAGCTCCAAATATTACATCAGCAGAGTGGAGAGTGGTAAACACCCTAAAACAGGTGTACAACATAGTGAATACGAAAGCGGATATGGGTAACGCAACTGTTATCATAGATAAGCGTGACTGTGTACAAAAGGTCAAGCAACATCTAGTCAAGGATCCTTACCGGCAGACCGATAGTGGGAACGCCACGTCTATAATGAATGGAAGTGAAGTTGAATTTGGCAGGTATTTGAGGTCCGTGATAAGCCACTTGGGAAAAGGTAATTGGTATTGATTGTATCCCAAAAGTGCAATCCAACTACGTCCTCACGGTCTACCGAAAATCCATGAACCAGATGTCTTTGTGAAGATACCTGGCAATCAAGACGGATGCTAAAGCTAATGTCATTTGGCGAATCCCCTGAGAAAAACAAATTTCCTCCATCTAATTCAAACTTCCCGCGTCTGGATCAACGTAGCGAGAGCGGAGGAACCATTAGTTAAGACTGTATTGACACCAAACATCAGACAGGATTAGGTTACAGGTAATTTCGCTAGGTAGACTCTAGCAAGCAGCTGTTCATAGTGAGTGACGCTACTTTACTCATAGCCTAAATAGGATCTTCATTCACAACCGTAACCTCTTTAGAAGCTTTAAACACGTCCCTGACTACATTCGCTCTGTACTGTTGATCAGTTAGAATTGCCATCAGGTTTCGAGCCTGTGATTCCCAGTGCTAATCCCGATGGATAAAATCTGTTCGCTTTGCGAAAGTATGCAGATTCCGAACAAACGTTTGCTGTTCATAACTGGGTTCTTCTAGACGTAGATAGAAGGCAGTAAGACGTTTTTCCATATGACCATCTTTCCCACATTTATGGAAGCAGTAATGCTGTTTCTCCCCAGGGAAGATGTGTTAGAGTTCTGCCTTACCTACCACAAACTCTGATAGCCTAACAGTTGACTGTGACCGCCAGTCGAAACACAAGTAGTCTATCAAGAGCCCCATGGGGACCCAAACACGTCTGCTATGTGCAGTAGCACTAGGATTAAGAGAACCACGCCCTTTACCCTATCGGCTCGGCCTAGACCAGCCCGTGCAGTCGAGCCCATCATTGGCTCCGACCATAGTCCTCTAATGAAACGTCACTCCCGCTGCATAGTGGGTCAGGTTTTTTAAGATGACGACCCGAGATGGGGTACTTCAAATAACCCTCTCCCTCAGAGGAGGAAACCGAGAAGTATCACCTACCCTCATAGGTCTTCCTGTGCTGACGTTCCTGCTCGTTTCCTTCCCACTCTAAAATCAAACACCCCGGATCATTTGGCGGTCAGCTGTTCATCACTCAAAACAACACCACAGTGTAACTATACCTTTTCAACGGAGAAGCTTTCAACACTCATACTCTGTGAACCAACTTACGTTGGCGTCTCAATCTCTACGGTGTAAGCTCTTTCTAGAAGCCACTACATCCAGCAGTATTAAACAAGACTGCCTTCAGCCTCAGTCCCTCCTCAACTTTGCCATCAACATGATTATGAAAGACTTATTCCAAACCTCTGACGCCTGCGAGATTGAGATGCTCCCAAGACGTCTGCTCACAGATATCAACATACAGACCCGATAGCTCGGATCTTATCCCGCCAAAGCGCTGACAACAGTAAGTATTCTTATTAATTCTATCCGAAAGTCCCGTGAGCGCTTCACACCTGAAGTGCATAGTACTACTGCAAGGTTGGATGTAATCTAACCGGGACCACATGATCACGGATGAGCGGACTTCGGTAGTAGACTAATTTGTTTATCTTGATAGTTGTATCAGTCCCTGTGGTTTATCCGATGACGATATTGTCAAGCCAGAAAGGATTTCACCAACCTGGCGCAGACGTGAAATCAGCTTGTATGTCACAGGTCAAGTGCACAAAGCCGCAATTCATCCAAAGGTATCCCTTCCAAATTTTTCTCCCTTATAGGGGCACGGTATGCGAACTCCTGTGGGCTCGTACGAGTATATGGGAAGCTCTCGCCTGAGTTCACCACGTCCAGTGGTGTAAGACAAGACTGTCCTCTTTCCCCTTTCCTCTTCAACTTTGTTATTGATATGCTGCTTGGAATTTCTCTGCCTGCCTCTGAAACCTCGGGAGTCGAAATGCTCTCGGGACGTTCCCACACAGACATTGATTATGCAGACAATATTGCTCTCCTTGGTTCAGATCCTTCCCAAATGCGAATGATTTTAAGTAACCTAAATAACCCTGCCGCACGGTTTGGCATGCGATTCACACCTGGAAATTGTAAAGTGCCGCTACAAGTTTGGGTGGGATCAAACCCACACCTCATGCTTGCAGGTGAGCCAATCGACGTGGTAGATAAATTTGTTTACTTAGGTAGTTGTATAAGCTCCTGTGGATGGCTGCAGATGATTGTTTCTCGAATCGGAAAGGCTAAAGCAGCATTTGTCAACCTCCGACACCTATGACACCGATGCGACGTGAGTTTGTCTGTCAAGGGAAGAATTTACACTGCCGGTTATGCGTGAAGTATAAAAGGAATCCCTTTATTTCCGAAGCCGTCGGGGGTTCCGATTTCACTGCCCGTGGTTGCTTGCTCTGAGGTATGCAAGATGGCCTTAAGAAGAAGGAACTCTCTCGCAATACATGGATTACGCTTCATAGGTTGCGGTAGTTGGGACATATACTCCGCATGCCAGAAGACCGTCGGCCTCACAGAGCTCTTTTTCTTAGACCTCTGCTGAGTGGAAGCGACCGAGAGGTGGACAGTGTATGACCTGGCAACGAAGTACGAAAACACTAACCAGTAAACTTAGTCGGGTCGGTAACTGCCGCCTCCCTAGATGGGACCCCGGGACTCAAATCACCAGTGGTTAATGAAACTGGCGGAAATGGCCCAATCGCGCAATCAGGGGCGCCCGTGCATCAAAGCCAACGCCCTCAATGCGTGGCTATCCAATTTCTGAATAAACTAAACATGCCGTCGCCTCCAAAGCTTGGTTGTATGTTTCACTTTCCCGTTTTCCGGTGATCGAAAATGAAGCAGCTGGAACCAATGTGCCTACGGCACATGGTTTATAGCTGATAAATTGAATTGAATAGCCGCAGTTCATCCCATATTAGAAAAAGTTACTACAAAAATGTGAAGACTAAAAACCTTGCAGTGTCTGACAACTACACTCGGAACATTGCCCGAGTCTTATGGGTACATTTGACCACTACTGCAGGCGTGCATCGAACAGAAGTAAGTCGCACACGACGGATGAGTTGATGACACTCTACAAATTGATCCGAATTGGTCACATGATTCGTATACCGATGGGCCGGCTTCCTCGAACGGCTCTCTTAGCAAAGTGGAAACAAGCCAGAGGTCAGGCTATGAATTAGCAAAGAAAAATGAAAGTAACTGTAAAAAGACTCCGCTGCGCTGGTCATTGCTGTCTCTGGATGGGAACCCTGACGCAGTACACCGTGTTTAGATATTGGTGGACACACTCAATGATGCGAATGCATCATTACCTCTCGACCTTCCTACCAACAAAAAACCCACTGCTATTCCTGGATTGACGCGTAAATACGCAGCTATGCACTGCCATTATTAAGATTGCCTGCAACAGCTAGAACCACCGCAGAGCATGCACAAATAGAGTTGATGATGATGATGGTGCTGAGCTTCGAGGACCCGAACAGATCTAAACTGCCTTCAACAGTCAGCGGATTCCTACCTGGCATAATGCTCATTTTCCGGAAGCTGATTTTCTTACCCCTGCTCTAACAATGCACTACCCCTGGCACATTGTATCTTCTGTTGATTCTTCATCCGACTTCGACTGGAGTTCCAGCGAAAAACACTTCTCCACTAGTCACCGATAAAATAACCCCAGCAAACCTTGTGAGCTGTGTTCCACCACATACTGACAAGAGCTTAACGTCTTGAGCGGATGACATTCGGCATATCTCTTATCATTCAGCGAAAGAAATCAGGTCCAAAACAATATCCGTACGCAAAGGGGATTCACATTACATAATATTTGGAAATCGTTATAACCTCTCCTACCTCAAGGCGTTTATTGTAAAAAGTGCTGGTGTTGCTGAATCTGACCTTTTTCTATGCTCGTAATTTTCAGCCCTTGAGTCCGAAAAGCTAACACAAATACCGTTCATCTGTAATAACAAGTTCCGTAGGAAACTTAATTCAGGTTGACCATAGTGGTACGGTACAGTATGCCTCCCAAGTGTGTAAGGAAGGGGGCACGCGAAGCACACGGTTGAAAACCCCTCGAAGAAATACATTTTATTTACCCAAACCAAGTCAGCGCGGTTGATGACTCAGGTCCCAAAGTGTTCCCACAAGTGGGAGTACTGCGGTTCCCTCAATTATGCAAATGCAATTGTGCAATTATGAAGCGAAATTCTTATATGCTTAATATCCGTCCAACTGAATCATGCATACTCAACTAGAGAACAACAAAAACAGGTAGTTTACTCGAATATCCCGTTCACTGATTCGTACGTAGCTGAGTGATTACTCAATATCAACGATAGTCTTGACAGACCAAGAGCGTGCTGAGCGGGTTGGGGAAGTGCACTATTCACTCAGGTGAATAGTGTACGGGGAGCCGAGTACACCTCAGCATCCAGCTAAATATCATCCTCTACCACCGAGCATAAGCAATGTGGCCACAGGACGAGGAAAGCAGAGTTACAGCGTCACATTCAGCTCATACATGAATTCGACCGATTCCCTGAGAGCGGAACATTCCCATCCAAACAGCAGCATTACAGGTACCGGCTGAAGACTTTTCACCTGTCGAGGCGAAGATTATACTCAGTTCATACGCCTAGCCCTGCGGTGTCCCGATAGCCAAATGTCTTCGAGTACGCCCCGTCACAAAGACGGTAATCATTCCTTGAACAGACAACACCATCATCCAGTCAACCAGCATATTGAGGGCTAAGGAGTCCCTTGTGATTTGAACTCATTAAATTGATCACACAGTTGTTGCGCATGCAGTAATGGCAGTAAAACAGCCTATTGGACTTGCCTATTCGTTCCTGTGCTTCAGTATGCACGGACCAACTGACAATCCTTCCAACAATGAGCAACTCGCTGTGCTCATATTCTGGTACGGGTGGTTATGGATGTATAGCGGTGTTAGCATCCAAATGTGACCTTCTCAACTACTCTTCAAAAAGCTTTCTAAATTTGTTGGTGACCGCTTCTTGCAGTGCATTACTTGCTTACTTCGACTATGCTGCACTAATCTTTATGCTCGATAATGCCAATTCCCCCGAGGTGTATTAGCTACTGGGAGATTGCTGTACGCACACAATATCAATTGACGCAGTGACCTGAGGACAAGAAACCAACCACATGTTATCAGAACACGCTGAGAACAGGGATCAATACTATAATAAGGTAGCTTGAAATGGCCGCTGAAAGACAATGTGCTTCCGTGGCAATATGCGTCCAGTTAGTTCAAGAGTAAGGCAAATGTACACGAATATAAGATATAAGACCGGGAATTAGAACCAAGTTGATGGGAAACCTAACAACTTTATACAACACAAAACCGGTTGAATGGGCTAAAACGCCTTCTTCTGATGTTGCTGAAACAAACAATCAGCCCTGACGAACCTGTAATTGGAAACGGCAGGTAAATTTTCGTTCAGCTCATTGGAAAATTCATACACAAGAATAATCCAAACAGAATTCATAGCACTCCCACAGTTTAAGTTTAGCATGAACAACCAGACCACTGCTGACATGTCAATCGGAACTATTGTAAAACCATAAAAAATGGCCCGGAAATGCCACTATGCTAACGGTGGGAACAAGACACGGAACTTCCGGGTCATATAGATCAAGCAACATCAAATGCATCCGGACGTTCAGATGACCTTAAATTCTGTTTGTATCACTCAAACACACAAGACGGCGCCTTGTCGGGTAAACGGAGTTACTTCGGATGAGTCCCCAGTGATGCGTCTTTGGGTTACTTCGTGAGCCTTTTGATTCGGTGGACACCACCTACGAGTGTGGCCTTAACCGGGGCCGGATTTGTACTGGTAAACAGCTGACGAACGGAACACCTTCGGCTGATGCGTTGATGGATCCTTGAGACGAACAACGGTATATTCCTCCTGCGTTAATTTCCCATCCAAATCAGACTCCTAAATTGCCGATACACATGAGCGTTTCCGGTCGACTGCTGCTAACCCTTATACTGTTCTGCGTCTCCGAATACTGTCGATTCTAGTGCAAGTGTTGTTTTTCTTAAATGATATTAAAATCGTAATCTTTTGTTCAATCTGCAACCTACTCGAGGGCCCAATTTCGACAGTTTTACATTCCTATAGTCTTATCACTTATCGACCTTCTGCTCCGGAACTGTTCCACTATCCGACAAAACAATCTGCTATACGGTAGTGCCGTTGAAGTGGGCAAACGTACACACTGTTCCCACAAGATACGCCACGGATCCTACAGTGGCAGTCCATTCGATATCGCCTGAACGGAACTCACTCATTTGGTGAGGATGAAGTGGGAGCGATTGAACAGAAGTCTGCCCCACAACCCGATGCTAATGACGTCATACCCAAAATTTTCCGTGGCTGAATCCCACCGTAGTCCCAATGGTGCTGATAAAGCAACCTGGAGGTTCTTGATGATGGATTATAAATATGTCCTGAGCATCCCTTGACCTTGGTCGGAGTTCGTATTTCTAATCCTTGCACGTACTGTGTGCTTCGGTTGTTCTATCGTTGTCACGCATTGTCAGAAGTAGGTTGTGCTGTCACAAGCCTGTGGCTTCCTACGCCATCATGCTGAATCTTGAACTCCCAAAATGATCCCTTACGTCCAATCTGAGGTACGGCTTAAGCTCACCGTCACTGATATACGAAATTACTTTCAGCGATGGTGCTAGAGGGTGTGGTCTCCTCCTACACGGTTCAGCCCGTCCGCCGATCCGAAAACCCTACCGTAGGCAGACGACCAACATGAGACAGAAGTGCGAGTTGAACGGAATGAAATTATTGAAGTGACTGGGCGCGACAAGCCCAATAGGCAGAGGGGAGTCCATTTTACTTACATGCACCATTTCAGCTAGTGTCTGACGTGAAAAACCAGAGCCAAAAGTATTCGTCTACTTGGCGTAGTCCACAAGTATCAGTTAATTGCCAAACCTCTCTGAAACTATGACTAACCAATCGGTCCCAAACAGCTTCCGATAGATCGCTGCTACTTCACATGAATAATTCATTTTCCTGTGTTTCATTTGGTCATTGGATGTAGGCTAATTGGAATTCCTGCTACAATACTCTTCCTAGTGCAACCTCAAAACATACAGCACGCAACAACGCAGTAATAGTAAGCCAGTCGCAAGTGAATGCCAAACGTGACACCCAAGACGTTTCCAGAGCTTACGACAGATCACAAGAACGGTAAGCTTCAGCAGACTGATTTTTGAATATTTGAAGGAATTTAATTTTCTTTTGGCACAGACCGTCGGTTTCATTCAATACTTTCATTAGATACCTAAATGTGGTCCATCTGTCGCGCCGAACGATATCTCGGCATCTGGGCATACGAATTGCCAACAAATATTATATTTGGATCCGAATGACCGTCAGCTCTAATTAGACCGAATTCGGTTGGTTACGAATCTTTATTTAAGAGAATACTGTGTCACCATACTAACGAGCGTGGATGTTCCATCGTTGTCTCTGTCTCTCAGCACGTTCCTTCGTTTACACGATCGAAAGATTGGGAACTAAGCCATGTATGGAAACCAAATTTTACGACTCGGACAGAAGCCATATTAATCAAAAAGAGGTCGGTCACATGTTAAATTAAATGGGAAGTATACCTTGCAAGTGTTGGTCAAAATGAAAATTAAACCCTTCACTTGTAGCACCCTAACAGCGCGCAACTGTCGTAAGACATGAAGTAATGCCAAACTGAGAGAGGATCAAGAATGGGTTCGAATCACGAATCTCCCGATCTGTGACATACACCTTAAAAAACTAGTCTGAGTAAGAAACCGACGGTTGTATTTGGGAAAACAGCTAAAGAGGGAGTGCAGCGCAAAGCTCACAAAAATGTACCCCAAGTACAGTATGTCCAGCGGGAAAAGGATGTAGGCCAAATGCAAACACTTTCCCTGCACCAAAGTGCTTTGCTGTTCAAAGCTTGTCAGTATAAAAAAACACCAAATCAGCTGGGTTCATTTTGACAACAGCGAACCACGCATGTAGGTACGGTAATTTGGGTCACTGCAGCTTTTGACAGCGGATAGTGTAGAATGTAGACAGCTGGTACGGAAAACACTTAAGAACAAGAAAATATAGGCTAATGACTGGAAACAGGAGAAAAGATAGAATGGCACGACTAGTTACGAAACACCATGTTGGTGGGTGCCTTGAACCACTCATGTGATGGTTCTCTGGTATTGCAGTCAAACACAAATGCGGTTATGGGTCACCGTTACGCTTTTCATGATCCATCACTAGGTAGTGCACTGTCCGACTTGTTGTATGTTCCAGCCGGAACATCCGTTAGCATTCGTTGGGTTAAAGAGGTTGACGTACCGAAGTAACTCACCAACTGAACAAGCAGTTGATTCGCTCTCAAAAACCAATTGTCGCACTTCAAAATTGTTCATCTGATTCTCCCATGAAACATACACCAACTGAACAAGCAGTTGATTCGCTGTCAAAAACCAATTGTCGCACTTCAGAATTGTTCATCTGATTCTCCCATGAAACATGTCCAGTGCTTCGAAGGTACCGAGTGCTATGAAAGAAACTTGCTGTTTTCAAGCACGGTAAACAGGTTTCAAGGCCGTGAAGCACTGTTGCATTGTACATCCTGCCTTTCTCTCACAGATTAAAGTCATCTCGATCCCAGAGGTGCTCCAGTTGAAAGGCAGCATGACGCTTAGCGACCCTGGCTTCATCAATAATGTTATCGTCTATCTTTCCAAATAAGTAAGTCTGTCCACTAGATTTGACGGTCCCGATGTGTTTCCCCGCTGTACTCAGCCTCTCAATAGCGTTCCATAATTTGAGGGCACCAACCGCAGACTAAATCGCACGTACCCAGACTGAATACGGAGGAAGTAGATTGATATCGTCCGCATATTCCTGGTTTCTAAGATCCTTACCGGAAAGATGTTGCACGCTTGGGTCAGAAGACATCGTTAGTGCTTCATCAATAATCAGTTCGACGGCGGAATTTAAAAGACAATAAAGGATAGTCCTGACGAACATATGATGAAACCAGAGGACTCTATGTAGACATTTAAACGTCCATGGGTGCTGGAGGATAGGGACTGGAGCAACGTGATACCCGGAACACCTCTAGGAGGAAAATGATTGTTGGCCTTTCATAGCTGCGGCAGAGTTCGAGAATTTGTCCCAAAGTGTCGGCATGGCCAGCGCACCTACTGACCCGGTGAAATCCTGTTTTACTATCACCCATAACTTGTGTGAACTCGGGTACTCTTGCGTAGGACGACACCTACCGAGAAGTTAGAGGAAACAGTGACGGGAGTGATACCTTGATGATTCTCATACTCAGATCCATCAGGAACGACAGCAGACATCCGTCATTCTTCTGGTAATTCAGTCACCTTGCAAATCCAAACCTGCTAAAACAGACGATGGGAACTAGAATAGGTCTTTGAGACATCTTTCTCTCCAATGACTTTACTGACCGGCACGTTTTGGTCCGGTGCTAGGAGAAAATTGGAAAATGTCCGATTGTTTCGAATCGGCCCGGTGAGACCTCTTTCCTTGTTTCAATCACAAAAACGGATCGCTGTGAAATCTAACTTCAATTGGACTTTATTTTGAAACTCAAACGGTTAGGTATAGTAAGTGATGCACTGGTTTCCTCTTGGTCTCAGAGAAACAGACCGCACCAGGGTCCCAAATCGGAGAATGATCTGAATTGGTACGCGTATCCCAAAAAGGGGCGACAGTCTTGAACACAAGATTGCTACATAAAGCCAAATGCTAGGTGATGAGTCTGAGTGCTCGACTAGTGACCACTGGGAGCTCGCCAGGTAACACGGTGCTCACATAGATGGGAGTTTTTGTTTTCGAGCAGTAGTTGCTGATCAGCATATAGTACCGAGTACCGTTGTTGGTGTTAGGAGTATCTATCCCTCACTTAGACAGCTTCCATGCCCGCTGATTATTCCCACCAGGATACTCAAATCGTCAGCCAGGATATCGAAATCTGTGCTGTGTCATCCTCAAGTGTGCAGATATTCCCGTAAACGTGTCTTTTACAATGATCCTGCCGCAGTGTGCTGGAGTGCATGCCAGATAACGTACAGATTTTGGGCTTTGGTTTGTTGGTTGCGGATTTTGATAGACCGAGTCTACTTGATTGCAAGCAGCCGGATGTTCACAGGAATCTGGTGAAGCAAAGCGTCCTCAGCTTTCCTGTTAACAGAATACTCACACCAATGTTACCACAACGCACCGATTCTGGATGACTCGACACTAGGTGGATAGCTGAGCAGTTCGGGATCACGTTCAGATTCACAACCGTGGCAGGATCTCATATACGCGACACATACCCCATTGTGTTTTGGAGAGAAAACCATGAACAGAAGGGGCCTGGTGACCCATCTGACGTCATATTTTGCTACGTCAATCGGATTTCTTAGTTTTTGTAGCGGAAGTTCAGCTTTTTTATTTTTTTATACGGTGGACGTCGAATTTACAGTTACAAACAGATGAGACAGTATCGTCACGGGTGATAATTATGCTGAGACCGATAAATAAAAGGGACAGTGTGGACATTAGTCCTTGGGTTCGCGAATTGAAGAAGGAAGTTTGTTAAGGTATTACACTTTGAACTCTTGACTCAAAAGTCCAACTTACGTGAAGGCGGGACAGAGGAGAGTATAGTTTCCGGTCCCTGACATAGCCTCTGAACCGACTGCTCCAAGTCTTCTGAGGGCTGTATCCGGAGCGAACGAATGTATAGCTTCATCCACTTTAATGTGCGAGGCCACCTTGCTCGAGTATATGGGCCAGTTCATAAGGACTACGCATGCGACATGAGCCTCTTGATCAGCACCATATCCTCGCTTTTTAAAGTGTTTCGGTCGCACTGAATAATGCACTAGAGGCCAAGGTTGGCTGATCAGAGCTTGCGGGACAGACCTTTCCTGAGCTATTCCTCCACGAGGAAGGCAGTATCGTTTCTTCAGCAAATACAGAAATACCGGTGGCTTGGAAGGAAATTCTCGCTGCCTTTATACTCCTGTAGCGGACAAAAGTACGAACTTATCGCCGGACAGCCTCGTAAGATTACTGGTAACGCGAGAGACATTTGTTGCTCGTGTAATTTCCTGGTATGGTTGCAGTTCAGAAGACGATGTTTTGGTCACCTTGGTCAGCACGACCATTTCAACACTCGGGCCCGACTACCACATCAAGGTAGCAGCTATCGGCAGAAGTAGACAGTATATATCGGACCCGTCTGAACGTTTGCACTACTGGACGGCCTTTTCTTGGTTATCCAAATCACGATCCAAGCTAAAAGGCCTCCAAAAACATGTCTAGGAGTGATGTTTCCTCGCCCTTCTGTAGCTGAACTACGCCACAATCTGACGGCTCTCAAAATCACTCAAGTGGTTGCATGGACACAAGCAGTCCTTAGTAAGTCGTGCTAATCGGTGTTTGTCTTGCCACGAAATCGACAGAAGATTTGACTGTCAACCTATGCAGCAAGTCATTAGAGAACACTTCACTGGCAAGCAAGTCCACGATCGACAAGCAACGGATGTAGTTTTGTCAGTGTATTAGTCTCGTAGCATCGCCTACAGCGGTTTAGCCAGTTGATGCAAATGAAACAGCGACTGTCAAAAAGTGGTACCAAACAGGATGTAGAGTAGGTGATGACTAGTGATGAGATTAGAGTAGTCACGAGCCCAACCATGAGTAAACAGAACGATTGTCAGCAACTAGCTCAAGCTTTTGATCGGGAAATAACCTCCCATGCGCATCCGCAGTTACAATCTACGTAAAAATGCGGTGCCTCTTCAGTGTAACATACTCATCGGATAAAAAAATAACCAACCACAACTTGATGGATGACTCGCACATGTCGAGTACGATTGATAGTGTGGAAATTCACAATACAGACTAGCAGAATTCCCTAGAGAAAGCGTTAAGGACCACTAATGAAGCCAGCCAGAGGACCTATTGAAATTGGAAGGATTAGAGCGCCAGGCACCAGACATGCCACTCACCGGTACCAGGTCACAGCTACCACGATCGAGGAGGCATGCCATAAAGCATGTGCGTCGAGAAACCACCCGATTGGGGGAAAATCCCATAGCTCCAACGACATGGAAATCATCAAACACAGAATCGAAACCCGACAATTAAGAACGTATGCTTGTTGTTTTCGGTCGCAGAACAATGACCAGAGGAGCCAACCACAGCAGTTGATGAGCCCTAATAGAGAGAAAAATACAAAGCGGATTAAAGAGGTTAGCGGCAGAAAAGGTTCCTTTAGAACGGAGAGGACCAACTTGCGTAGTATTTATACTGAACCTAAATGACATGCAACCAAAGTAGACTAGAAGACGTAGACCTAGTTGTGATGACAGAATGAACTGCAAATCATTTTCACCCCAACCACTGTGATAATCAAGACATCACTTCGCTGAAAACATTTACGTGCGAACGGCTCAATGGGTTGTTGTAAGGTCCATCTATGATAAGAGGGGGGGAAATGCGCATTAATTTCTATAGTTGTTATACCAGTGTTGTTCATCATGTATGGCCATATGTCCATGTCATGTATACTGAGACGGCAATTGTCAAGGCGATATTGTTTGCCGAAAACGGCTTTTAACGAAACTGGGCCGCTTTGACACAGCATAGTGTTGTGTAAAGGGGATCTGTTGGGCAGGAAGCCCTGTAAGGCATTTCCGGTGGTAGGTGGGCCTGAGTATAGCATAGCCTGAGTAATACGACGAACCAATTCTCTTCGAAAACACATTGCGCAGATCATTACCACACTTAAATCCATTCACCGAATTGGAAACACCGATGGACAAACCCTGAAAGCCTTTTTCCTATCCTTTTCTCCAGTGGCCCTTTTTCCAATCCAAAAAAGTCCCGAAAACACTGCAATTTTGGATTTATTTTATCCTGTGTCGATACATTGGCAAAGTTCTTTCTGGTCTCCTCAATTAGATGATCGGTACTGGATCAGTAGCCCAAACCTCAGCCATGTGTCTGCAAACTTGTTATCAAGGTGTGATTAAATCAAATTCTGTAGAAGCACTTCAGGATTAACAGTTGTAAAGCGACCGAGACAGTCCAGTTGTTAAGACACAGAGACAGCAGGTCAGGATACCCGTGGTTCGAATTTAACTTAGGCTTTTCGATTGCTCCTGTGTAATCTTGTGCAACCTATAGGAGTATTTCAGCCCTCAGACTCCCATCAGGTGGCATGGCAACTGTGCATTGAGGGTACCATAAATGAATGATTGTTTCCAGTAGCTGTAGCGCAAACACGAAAGAATACGGCAGTAGGGTTGACGTTAACAAAGATAACATTATCCGGTGTCTACGATACATCTTACAAAACAACGGATCCAGTCAAGGGTGAGGACGGCATCGGAAATCGTATTTCCGACTTGTGAACATGTTGGTGGTAGATAGACATACCGACATACTAATGACATCACAAACTGTATGATTCTGGCAGCCCTTAGCACATTGAAATTCACTGACCCTGAATATTTGCATTCTCCATTAAATTAGGAGATTGGAGGTTATTTATCGAAGCATCCAACAGCTTGTGCTTTGTCAGAGATACAAACGCTCATAGCCAAGGTTGTGTGGATGACCGCTGACATGCTCTCTGAGCTGGGCAATGTGGCTGCAGCGAGATCTGACCCGTTGTAGCTTGGCACTTTTCTTAAAGAACTGGTTGTAAGGTAATTCGCAATGGTGCGATACTGATGTTGCTGTTTATAGTTACTATGATAATGATACTGCTCCGGTGCAAAGCTGTCACACAGCCCGAAAAGAGCACAATATCTCCAGTTTACCTAAGTCTAGATAAAGGAAGTCGACAAGTCCAGAATGGACGCTGCATTCCGCTTACTTTGTACGCCAGTTCTCCTACGTACCATCATATTAGGTAGATGCACCAACAGAAGAACACATACAACTCCTTAATACAGAGATTTTTTAGAATTTGTAGGTGAACATATTTTGACGGCTGATTCAGAAGTGACTGGAAAAGTTCATGACGTGGTGTGTTATAAAGTTATCGAAGTCCCTTTATTCATTGCCATGATGTAGGCGAGAATGTCCGATAGTCCTACTCTGAAAAACGGAGATAGAAACCCAGCACAAAGTGGAGACATCCCAACAATAATAGGAACCCTAATTGCACAAAATATGTCGCTGAGGGAAGCAAACGGTATACATAAGTTCAGCGACCGTAATGTGAACTGTGATTGAAGGACAGTGGCTCTATGTCCTATCTAAGCACTGTTGACCGTACACTCCTTGCCGAATGGTGCAGTGTTCAACGGCTAACAGGATTTCCACGGATTCAAACCTCTTTAGAGATTTTCACGATGCGCGTGATTGATACTAAGAATGGAACTGCCGTACAAAGCCTTTGGGATTTTAATACAGACGGATGACCTCATTTGCAGAATGAAAGCTTTACTGAAATCAAATCGCTCACTCTACAGACTGATAGTAGTGGTGCGACCAGAAGGAAGCACAATACTTGAGATAACGTCATTTTAACCAATCCTAAATATAAACAACAAAACGTTTAAATTCAAATGATGAGCATTTTGATCAGAACTTCATCTTCGAGCTTCCTCCAGTCCATCAGAACTCGTGCGAGGATTGTGTGGCGCCTACACACTTTATAAACATCATGCAAAGATGCATCGTAACGGACGGTTTAACTCACCAAAACAGTTCACACAGCCGGTGCCATGATTAGTACGTGATATTAAAGCCTTCTTAGAGAGACCTTCGAGCTTCAAGTGTAAAGTTCAGAGAAAACAATTACAGATGAGCAAGATAACGAGCGCTCAAATGATCTCTCCCACAAACATACGTGAGAAATATGTCTACCCCAACGACCAATGTTATGCCTTAAGTATATGACTACATTTGTACCTCTGTTTTGCTTTCATCTGTTATAAACCGAGCCATGTCTGCCTACGGATCTTACTTACACATGGTATTAAGCTTCATAGGCGTCTGGTTCATGTGTCGTCCGGCTTTCGATTGAGGCAGCATATGCAGCCCCTGTACACTCCGGGAGGTAGCAGATTCTGATGCTATGGTTGGCATTCGCCGCGGTACAGATTACTATTAAAACGAAGTTTAATCAAATAAGAGGGTCCGAAATGAATACTGTTTTCTATTAAACACTAAATTTTCAGAGTCTTAAACCTAGCACATCACATGAATACAAGGGCAACACGTGCTCACGCAGACGGTTGACATGACCGTGCCTAATTCCATGCAACGAGCATTGCAAATGCACCTGCTAAGTCAGCTGTGTCGTATTATGTCAAAAGAGAGGTTCAACAAATGTTATGTGATAGAACACGAGCTACTGCTCCCGTCTAGGTATGAAAGTATCCGTCTGACTGCATGGCAGCTGTGTATCGAGTGTCACAAACGAACGATGTGGACATTTGACCTGATGCCACAGTAGCGCCAATCCACACCTCCCGAAACTCTGATCCAATGGTAAAGCCAGCAACTCACCAAAGGTAACGCCGAACATCATATTGTATGTGTAGTTAAATTCGCGGACAAGCATATAATTCACATATCGCAAGAAAATTCCCATTACTATGAACGGCAGCGCGTAGTTCAGCAGGGGGTGTTTGGGGAATACTCGCCTCTGGAGTGTTATTATCGAAGCCATAACGAAGGCCGTCGCACTAAAATAATCCATTTTCTACATGGAGGAAAGTTTTCCTGATGAGAACACCAAAGAACTCACCTCAGTAAACGGTACATCACAAGTATGAAATACGGTTGACCACAACCAGGCGTTTATGGAACCCTACAACACCAAATTAGACATAACCATACTTTCAAGCTCACCAAATACTGTGCTATCCAGTATTTGAACATTGGAAGGCGATTGTCGAATTGCAGGCACAACAATGCAAGATAACGAAATTGTATGAGTAAGTTCAGTGCTGACAAAAGTGCAGAAGCGGGCTCTTGTATTCCCAGCAGCCGTAAGAAAGGCCACTACAACGGTTGGGACACAAATGCGTAAATCCGTTACCTTGCCATAAAACTGTGGAGTTGGCAGGCCATCCGACACAAACGCCTCAACTGTTTTCCACATGCAACGATATCCGCACTCCCTAGGGCAATGCCAGTGAATGGTATCTTCAAGCATGTCGACTGGGTGAACCTTATTCCAATCCGGTGGACCTGCGTTATCTGACCGATTACACAGACTGCTCAGGCACCTTCTGTTACACATGAAAAAGACATAAGAACGATCCCCGGAGGATGCCAGACCTGGTGACATGCACGACAAACATAAGGTCAACATCACGGCAACCGCACGCATCCTGGTGCCGTAGTCAGAAACACGTGTAACCTAAAGAGGAAGAAAAAGATTATGCAAACCGAGGCAAAAGTGAGACCTACAAGGTAAGGCTGTGGGTCACATTACCTCCAAGATATAAACTGAGTGAAAGCATGCTAAGCTCCATCATCATCATTATCGACAACAAGACATCAGTAATCAACACTAATGGTTGTACGTGGGCTGAGGTACTGCCATAGCGCCTACACCTAAACAGGTTGATGACACCCGGAAACAGTCAAGCCGACATCCAAGTCCAGAAATACCAGTGACAACCTGCCTGAGCAATACTGCACGCCAGTCGAATTGCGAATAATTAGGTAGCTTGGCATGGTCTCTGAAAGCTGCCGAAAGGGTCGACACCAACCCTAATGTGTCCGTGAATGGTGAATTGATAAACCTCAGAGATCCACAGGCAATATCAGGTATACGCTCAACAAATAGACTGATCCAACGAGTCAATCTTGAATTAATGGTGAATAACAAAAGTGACTCATGGAGACAAATGCCTTCCACCGAATCAGGCTTCCATATTTCCAATCAATTGGGATAACTTTGGAACCGATTGAGAACTCATCGCTTCAGAAGGGTTTGGTAAACAATCAGTGGATTTAGAACTGGGCGGCATTTTGCTTTTGACAAAAAAAGCCCTCGTCAGGGAAAGTAAACAGGTTACCAGTTTGGCCGAGTTATAAGGTAGACAAGGAACCAATCACCAAGATCTCCGATTAGCACACTAGATGAGCGCTGAATGTCAATTAAAAAGTCTCGTCGAATAGTTTGAGTGCCTAACCGCTATGTTCAATGGGTTTGGGAAATCATTTTGATAGGATTTGAGTGGCTGATCTTCCGGTGCAAGGGGCTCTAGTTGATGAATGCTCTTAGGCACCAGTGACAAAATTTGGTGTGTGTGTGTGTGTGTGTGAGAGCCACGACAATTTGGTCGGAGAGAGTGAGATTACGCGAGTTTTTGTCGGCTTATTTCACGCACTTCAAGTCCACAGTTGATGACTTCTCTTCGTTCATGATCACACACTACCACACGTCTGTTCGACTGATCTAAAACCGTCCCCCAAGCAGGTGCCAATTCTACGCCTTCTAACCCATTCACAGAGATGTTTGACGATTTCCACCACCTAAGGCTACCGAGGATTTAATTCCAACTAATCGCGTAGTGGCACTTCCCACTTAGATCTTCTGTTGCCGGCATAGTTTCAGACGACCTACACGGTCAAAAGTAGCTCTCACATAAAGATAAGAAGACCATTGTTGATGTTTGTAAGAGTAACACTGCTAAAGAACCTGTCCGAAGGTGAAAAAAATGGTTGAAGCTGTATCTGCCACCTTGATCTGCACGAATTTCTCTCTCCGAAAAACCGATCGACCTGTGCAAAATAGAAAAAAAATTCAGCTGTAACACCCTTTCGGTGCCTAGCTGCCATGCCATCAGAAGGAAGCACGAGGGCCGGATACTGCCAGGCTCCCCAAGCCTAGATAAGAGAAGTCGAAATGAAGAGGTCGGGTTCAAACCACGGAACTTCCGGTCAGAAAATTCGGGCTCTAACCACTGAACCATCTCGAGCAGAAAGCAGGCCACACTATTAGTAACTCCGAACGAAATGCGGCGGAATCGAAACAGTTTACCACATGTCTCGAATGCAGTATATGGCTTGTCTTTGTCGAGAATGGGGGTCTAGTGGTACGCACTTTAAAGGTCTAGTGTGCTAAACACCGTGTAATGAAAAACCTTCTCAACAAGTTCGTCGACCTTCGGCAGAGGATACGCATCAAGGTAGGTGAAGCGATTTGACTGTATTAGATGATCATGCGTTTATGCCTTTCATTGGTAGTAACGAGAATGGTATGACCACACTTGGGTGTTGGCTGAGAAAATCTAGTCCAAGAATGACGTTTGAACACAAATTGGACAACAGCAAGAGTTTGGCACCTTCGTATCGCGTGCTTTTGTACAGCATGGTAGCATAAAGATGACCGCTGGTAACACAAGATAAATTCGTTGAAGCCATCAAGATAGCGCTCTTTGAGGATGTTATTGTCCAACTGCGCTCCAGTGCGACGTCAGAAGAAATGTAACTTTCGCAGCTACCAGTATCGATAAGGGCATGAAGTGGGATATTATTCATTACGACATCAACGATTGATTTAGTAAGTCCAATGAATGAAGAGATACTGAAAATGGATGAGATACCAAGGCTCACCGACGATGTGATACGACTTGACCTCCGCTTTGACCAACAAACGTTTTGGAAATGGCCTTTCTTGCCGCAGAAATAACAGAAGGACTCACGAGCCGAGCATTTTGAACGAATGTGCTTGCCGTTGTCACAGAAGCAAGATAAGGATGTGCTTGCGATCGCGTCATTAAAGTCGGCCCGAGAGATAAGGGCATCACGAACAGGAGTCAAAGGTTTGTCCGTTTTGATAGATTCTGCACCACATGGAACATAAGGCGAACCGTATGAGAGTGACTGTTGTTGAGCATGTTCAATCATGT
The DNA here is from genome assembly GCA_003604175.2 of Clonorchis sinensis. Taxonomy (NCBI): domain Eukaryota; kingdom Metazoa; phylum Platyhelminthes; class Trematoda; order Opisthorchiida; family Opisthorchiidae; genus Clonorchis; species Clonorchis sinensis. The sequence continues at coordinate 141,773,245 of CM030370.1, read as the reverse complement.
TCAAACGCTTGTTGAAGCTTAAGAATGTTTTTCTAGTAGTCGTTGGCGAACGGAATTAGACCGCCTCATCCCGATGTTCATCGGCGGAAATCGCACAAAAATTGCAGTCCTTGGCAAGGTAACGTAATTTTTGTAGGAATGCCTCGACTAAGTGACCTGGTTCTTGTTTGTTAGTAGCCAGCGCGTGGCGAGCAACTACTTCATTTTTGGGTTTAATGTACATCGCTCCGAGCCTCTGGATGGCGTCTTCGTAGGTAGTACACTCACGAACATGTTGATAGATGGACGGAGGAACAAAATTTTACTAAAAGTTTTCTTTTGTCAACGTTTGGGAGTTCGATGCATGAGAGAAAATTCGTAAGCGTTTCATGCCAATGGATCCGTTGTTCTAAAGCAGAAGAGGATTGGGGATCAGCTTCAAACCGATCTGAGCGACATAATCGTTCCATTGTATTTTGTTAGAAGATTAAATTGTTGCGCACCCAAAAGATTGAGCCAGAAATAGAGAACGAGGATTGCCGAATGATAGGCTTTAATCTTCTAAAAGTGTAGGCTGCTCTGAAGGTTTTGGACTAACCACCGCTAAATTGAGGTTGGGCTTTTAAGCCAAACGCTTTAGATGAGGACGATAGTTGTCCTCCCGTCACGGTCTGCACCCCTTGGCAGTATCCAAGCCCATGTAGATCCATGAATTCCACACTTGAAAATAATCTCATGCCACATTGGCTGTCGCCTAGTGCCATCAGCCAGGTCGCCTTACTTGCTGCATACAGCAGGATGGGCAAGTAAAATCGGACTACTGCTGACGCATCTGTTCTTCCCCCCTTAAAATTCGTCCTCACCCTCTCGTCACTCGCTTCTGGAGACCTCGCCATCTTAGGGACTGACAGATCCGTTCGCCGCTCACTGCCACCAGCTGCATTGTCTATAGCTGACTCGGCCGCCACGGCCACACTCACTTAGAAATCATTATTTGAACCCCAACGCTCAGCTCATCTGGCAGCTGTGCGTTGGGGTTCACACTGTTCACACTGATACAAGCTGGACAACAGACAGCTCTTGAATGTAAGCTGGGTTTATCGTTCAGCTATAACACCCTTTCGGTGCCTAGCTGCCATGCCACCCGAAGGAAGCACGAGGGCTGGGATACTTCACGGTTGCCCGAGCCTAGACAAGGATACGCTGGATTCGCTCTTTATTAATGTGCGTTGCCTCCCTGAAACGAAACTTCAAGACCCAATTGCTGTTGCTAAAATCTGCTAGGTTTGGCATTTTTCTTAGCCACCAAGGCGAATGGCTGTTCGTTTACAGTGACCTCGATGTCGACGCAAACCAAACAGATCTGTGCGGTTTCTGGCAACGTCTGCGAGCGTAGTCCACAAACGCGCAGAGTCACCACCTATTCATCGCATCTGCTTACGACCCAACAAACTGTAGCTCCGAAATTCTCATACAGCTTTTACGATGCTTTGAGCACCTTTCCGTTGTGAGCTAAGAGCTCAAATATTGTCGTGGTTGCTGGGTTTTTGAATGCACAAGTAGGTGGACTTAGCGCTGCTGAAAATTAATTGGGTAGTCTTCTTTAACCGGAATCGAGACACACAAACAACACCGAACGCCTGCTGCAGTTGTGTTGACTACAAACTATTTTGTTTAGTACCAACTTCTGAGACAACCGAGGCCACTTGACCTAATGGCGTCGCACTTCGGTGTGCGAACCATCGAACAAAGATAGACTAAATTGCCATCAGGTATAGGTGGCGTGGGTCAATAACCGGGCACCGCTCCTTCTGGAACAACTATGTGCATCAGTACCACGCGATTGTTTGTTGCTGCTTTCTGTTGCGTTTCCAGGGCCAAACAAAATGCGCACACCCCGCCTGGCCATTCTGAAGCTCTCGAATCCTAGAATGAAACAACCTTACAAGAACCATCTAATGGAGTCGCTTTCGAAAAAGGCGTATTCTGAGGTTGAGTCTTACTGGAAGGTACTGTCCGTAAACCTACAGGATACTGAATGTTGTGCTTGTGGAATGGCGCAACCGAACAAACATAAGTACTAGATCTCGAGCAACACTAAACTTCTCTTGAACCTGATATGTGCGACAGTGACATAACGGATTTTATAGAGAAAACAATTCAGTCTGGGTTCAAGGAAGCGCTTGATCGGACTCCAGGAAACCGAAAACTTCGACGTCTTGGGGAGGATCGACAAAAATCATTGACGCTATTATAGCATTAATAATACACTTCTATGTTTGCACCTATCTCGTATCGTTTGACCATGTAGCATGTTGTCGTAAGCACGAAGCGGTTGGTAATTGGGTACGACGTTCGGTTATAGGTCAGATGCCTAGGTTAGTTGGTGAGACCGAGTATTATGGGACGCAGTCAGTTAGCCGGTGCATATCCATCAGCTAATTTGAGACTGCAACCGTTAGCCTAGTCTGGCTACAATGGGTTTTAAAAACATTTTGGAAAAAAGCCAACGAAGTACCACTAAATTTTTTCGATCGCCACCTTTGGCGGAACGTAGACATCGGTGGTTAGCGTAGTGTGCCGATGGCCACCGGTGGCGTTTACTGGGCCACTGGGCCGAACAAGTTCAAAAACAATGCAACTGGCCATCTGAAGTTACTCAACCAGATCACCGAACCAGAACATATCCCCGGACAGTGAACGGACGGCTCCGGAAATGAACTAATGTTTTTATCCCACACGCGTCACCGAGGTAGTGCCCTGACCGACATCGACCCGATCCACCTGAAAAGGCAAATTTCCCAGTGGTTGCTTGTCTAATTTCCTTGTCTCTATAAAGGCGAAACGGACCATCCCAGCTTACTGAGGTGTATCGATAACCAGTGATTATCAGCTCTAGGAAGGACCACCCACGCAAACTGTTTCTTCAAACAGACCTCACGTCAATACGCTCACTGCCACAGGGACGGAGCAATAAATGACACCACCTAATAGAGCCATCGCACGTGAAATCCAGGCTGCATTCGGATGCAAACCGTCCTCTAGATGAAGGGGAATATAGGTGGACTACCAGAATAGTCGATAGTCAGTTCGGTTGGACGGACGCATCGCTGCGGCGCAAAGCTGTGTCCTTATTGGTAAGAATGTGGGCCAATCATAATGAAGCATTTCAGCTGGGTATAGGTCGTTCCACCACGATGCCTCTAGCCTGAGCTTGCGAAAAAACTGTGACCACAGTATTGATCCACTGGCTGCTCAGTATTCGCACAATGGAAGTGAATTCTCGAAAGTTACGACCACCTCATGGTGCAGAAAGTCTGTGTCTAGTTAAGTGTTCTACAAATTATCTGCACGGGTGATTTGTTTAAGTGACCGAATCTACAAGTTCACCGATCACTACCGACTGTGAAAACGGCGCCTAATGTTATAAGATATCGCGAATGGCGGTGAAACGTGAATAGCTTACAATGGTCTAAATTTTCAGATTGTTCTACAGCTGAAGTAATTCACCGAGCTTTCTAGAAACTATGTGGCTCTTCTGGATGCAAAATATGCGATGCCGCTTCTGTAAATAATTTTGGCTATGTATGTCTGCTTGACTGGTCGAACACCAAATTATTTGTTAAGGGACCTCGATAATTGCAATTCTGAGTTAACATCGCGGAAGACGCATTCATTATCGTCGGATAAATCGTCCAAGTTGGAAGAACGTGAGGCTTGCAGATGTTGATGACCTATTCAGGTTTGTTGGTAAAAAGTTGTGGCGTTTTGTACCCTTATTTTGCTTTCATTATAACACTACGTATTTCATCAATTGCATAATCATTTTTTGTTTGAATACGAAAAACCACAAAAACGCGCACTTGCACAATTTCACGCAATACAAACTTGGTCACGTGCTTCGACCCTCTCTTCTGATTTCGCTAGCGCTGGCAGCGGTCATTTGCGAGTCTCATGTCCTAACTCTGGTATCAAAACATTTCAGACCATCTTCGGAATCTATTATATGTGGGAACTGTTCCGAAGAAGGTCCCTGGAACACCATAAGTGGATTATTGTTTATTCGCTGACCTGGGCCAACGACGAACTATTTTAAAGAGAACAATTATTAGTGAGTCTGTTCCATCTGACCTCTTTATTATTGTATACCCAACTTAGCGTTATTATTTTTATTTCTTTGCCACACACTCCTGGTGAAATAACTTATTGGGTAGCCAGACCACTACAAAGTAGAGGTCTCCACTGTAACTTGAAAAATACGCCAGGACGACCATACCGGCATTCATAGTGGACATCTGAACGAACCTAGCTAGCGCACACGGTTAACGTACGGCTAGGGGTCCACGATGCCTAATCAGCCAGCCGAAACGTGCCCATCCAGCTCTACCAAGAAAAGTGGAAGGTGGAGACTGTACGACATGAAACGTTGAATTTTGTTTGATTGATTAGTACATATGTTCTGCCTGGAACGCACGGACTTCTTTGTGCGCAGTGTTCACCGAGATATTGAGTCCCTGAAATTGGAGGAAAATAAAAGTTAGTTTATCGAAGTATCACCATGAGGAAGGCGGGTGACAAACGGGGGGCAACACTTACCCCATGCAGAGAACACTTCAGCGGCGACAACTGCACGGAGGTTTGTTTACGCAACGCAAATTTCTTGTAGCTCGGATCCTACCGACCGTAACCTTCAACAGACCATCATGAAATGCATGGATTTTCATTAACGGACGAACAGTCTAGGGCTGATGGGTCACACGAAATCATCGTCGTCTCTCTCCTCTAATCGGCGCTTTACAGCTTTGTCGCAATAGTAGGCCGTTAACTCGGCTGTCAAGTGGCACCTTCTTGGAGCCAAAAATACGGACGCACACCGACTTCCGGGACACGCTGTGCTGGGATTCTGTGCTTTGGTCCAAGTAACACAGTGAGATGCCTTCTTTGCGGACCGGTTAGCAAGCACATTTATGCATTTTACGAACGGGTTGGCGGCCAAGAGCCGAAAATGGACTATTTAGCTGCGGAGACACCTTTGAGGCAAGCTAGAAGAGCATCACCGCACAGCGGGCAAGGTACACCACCGCAGTCGACGTGACATGACAAGCGAACTGTTGCACACCAGCGGTCGCTGGTACTATAAGAAGTCCTTCGCTGCAGAGTTGTTACTTAGAGAAACACCAAATTAACATTTACAGACTATTGAACAGGGGAGCATCTCGTTTACAAAACTGAATATCCATCTTCTCCTTGGACGCGTCTTCCTGAACTTTTCTGGATATTCATTGACCGTTACTCAAATGCAACCAAATGCTACAAAGAGACTGCACAAATTCCGTAAGAGATGTCACTTTTCAAGAGACGCAAAGCGGATTTACGGGAAGACGTACTACTCACATGCCTCATCAGTAGTATCCACCATTACACATCTTCCCCCTTTTAAAGGTCGTCCGCATGCCACCGTTGCTCATTTACCTCCGTCAAGTCGTCTTCGGCAGCGGGTCTACTTGGCCGCTCTTCGGGTGTATCATGCCACTTACGAAGCTGCGTCCCATTTACTCTTTTCGATCCTCTACTGTCTTGAATTGTATAGACGTTCCCCCGGCGGTCATTAACGACAAACGGACCTTGCCATCGGCTGCCCAGCTTCCGCGACCCCAATCCACTCCTTCCAGGATTCTGATGGATCCTTCCACTTGACCTTCGCGCCTATGGGGAATGATCGTGCCTTTCTACTTGCCGTTTTCTGCCTAGTCCTTTTCTGAACGGTGGTCAAGTTTTCTCGAGCTTTCCCCCTTTCTTCATCTAGTTCCTCCGGAGACAAGCGTGTTGTCGACCACAATCAATTTCTTGATCAACCGGAGGGCGCGGGTGTCACCGGAAAGGGGCTCATGTCGTCAACGGACCATAACTCGCCGATTTCTGAGACAGGAATAGGTTCCATGGGATGAGTTGCCCCTGTCGTGTCCCCTTTCATCAGTTGGCACCAATTACAGGACACCACATAATCCACCACCTCACTCCTCATCCCGAGCCAGTAGGCCCTCTGCCGAAGTAAGTCGTACGTCTTGGTGCACCCTGTGTGTGCCATCTCATGGCATTCGACGATAAGCTTCCGTCTCAAGACGCGAGGTATCACGGGCAGCACAACATCCGAATCGGTGGCGTTCCAGGAAATTATGCCAGCTTCATTCAGACTCAGCCGATCAAAGTGACTCTGGAACGTTTCTAATTCCTTGTCTCCCTCTCCGTTCTCAACACTACTTCAATCCAACAAGGCGGCTGCAAACTTACATAACGCAGGATCCTGCCATTGGAGTTGTACCAACCTTCCGGAATCCAGTTCGACGACGCCATTGGCCCCAATCATGATCCTGGCGACCTCATCTCCAGCCTCTGGTCGTGACAGCCAATCAGCCAACTGGTTCTCCTTCCCTGGCACGTGCTGGATCTTGAAGTCGTACTCTTGCAACCGGAGTGCCCAGCGCGCAAGCTTTCCGCGAGGATCTCGTGTGGTCCTGATCCACTCCAGGGGTTAGTGATCGGTTTCGACATGAAATCTTTGTCCAAGCAGATACGGCCTCCACTTATCCAGGGCCCAGACGATCGCTAAACATTCTTTCTTAATGGTTGAGTACTTCTGTTCAGCGTTAGTCAGGACACGACTAGCATATTCGACAACTCCACTCCTCTGCTTTAGGACTGCACCGATACCGCGATCACTAGCGTCTGTTGCAACGGTGAAGATTTCTCCGACCCTGGGCAGTTTGGGGATAGATTTCTGATCCAACATCCGCGCTTTGACACGCTCAAAAGCCTCATGTGCTTCCCTGGTCCATTCAAATTTCCGATTTTGCCCGAGCAAGTCGTATAGTGGAGCAGCAATCTTGTTGAAATCCTTAACAAACCGGCTGTAGTATGCTGCTCGTCCAAAAACCACCGCAGAGACCGCTTTGAATTGGGAACAGCACAATCTTCGATCTTTGCCAATTTTTCTGGCAGTAGGCTAACTTCTCCGTGACCCAATTATGCCCTAGCAGTGTCACAAAACTCCGAGTAAGCTGTGTCTTGGCTTCGTTTATCCGCAGGCCAGCCTCCCGGATCCGCTTCAATGCAGCCTTTAAATGAACTGCGTGCTCTGGTTTCGAACTGCTGTACACAACGATATCGTCTCCGTACACGGCAACATTCTGGAGTCCCTTCTTTAACCGAAGCATTAAGCGCCGGGATGTGAATGATGCCTCAGACAAACCAAATGGCATTCGTCTAAATTGATATTGGGTGTCCCCAAACGTAAGCGCCGTTTTCTCCCGGTCCGCCGCCTTGATAGGTAGTTGATAGTATCCGGAACGCAGGTCGAACACAGTGAAATATCGGGAATGCTGGGGAATCGAAATCTCCGCCGAAGGCACAGCTACAGCCCATTTTAAGTTCATTCAAGTGTCGGAAATCCACGCAAAACCTGTATTTTCCGTTCGCCTTCCTTACAAGCACAACCGGGAGTTGTACGCACTATTGGCTTCTTCGATTATGACATTCTTCAGCATCTCTTGAATTTGTTTATAAACCTCCTCCCTAGATGGAGCGGCAGCGGACGGGGCCGTAAGGTCGAAAGCGTTCTGACGAGAGGGGAATTTCGTGTTCAATCCAAGGGCAGAAGCCAAATGAATCCTCATCGCCCGTGAACAGTTCGGAATATTCCTTGGCCACGGACTGCACTGACAGTACGTTACAAGACGGAAGCTTTCGGACATGCAGATTACTTACGGCAGTGCTTGGATAACCTTCAAGCTTGACTGCGCCACAACTTGTCACCAACTTTCCCTGCTTTAGGTCAATCACGGAATCTGTGCTCTTCAGAAAATCTGCCCCCAATATCGTCTGCTCTATGTCTGGGCTGATCAGGAACATGTGCTGCACGGACTTGTCGTCTAGGCGTATTGAGTGCATTGACAACCCGTCAATTTGCAGTCGATATCCACCCCCTGCTCTCACGGCTAGCGCGCACGTTCTGCGTTCAGCTTGGTTCCCTCTCCGCCTTAGAGATACCCCTGTTTTGTATCAATCAAACACAAATCCCTCTTCCCATCTACATCAACAGCGGTTTGTACGGTAGCTTGTGTCAGTGCGCTGATTGCAACCCACCCGGGAAAAGAGGAGTACTCCAAAATTTTATTATGTACAAGTAGTCGGGTGCGAGGGCATTGATTCCTCCAGTGGCCAGGCATGCCACACTTGTAGCATCGGCTCGTTCAAGCGTGCCTGTGCGATTCCGTCTTGACGGCTGTAAGCTGTTCGGTAAGTTGATCCACTTTGTTCTTCAGGTCCTCCACTGTTGAATCCTCCCTGTTCCCCTGCGATTAAAACGTGGCCAGTGGCGCCTCAGCCAACTCCGTGCCAAATGCACCAGGTGCTCCACACTCAACTGACCAGTTGCTCTCGCCAACCGCAACTGGGCACCAAGCGCCTGCTGCACACCTTCGACGAACTGGTCGGAAAGCAGCTGTTGGCGCGACGCTCCATCCAGTCCAGCAAATTCCGATCCAACACTGCTGCAAGCTGGCAATAACACTTTCGGGTCACATCCAGGTGCCATCCTGGCCGTCTTGAACCGCCTCATAGCCTCCTGGCGTCGGCCGTCGTGTCGAACTCCGCTGCAAGGGCTTCCTTCGCGGCCACCCAGCACATCTTCCGAGGGCCCCTTTTGGCCGCATCCAGGGCCGCCTTCGCCCGGCCCCTGAGGAGGGTCTTCAGCGCAGCCAACTTACCCCGGTCGGTATCCAGTCCAGCAGCCTCCGCTACTTCCTCAAAGTCCTCCAGGAAGGTCCGAACATCTCCAGCTTCAAAGGGTTGTGGCCACGTGATCTTCAGCCTCATCCTGGACACGGCAACAAATGAAAAGGAAGAAGGCCTTCGCTGCAGACAGGGGAGCAAAACTCTCATATGCATCTTGTTTACAAAACTGAATATCCACCTGCTCCTTGAGCGCATCTTCCTGAACTTTCCTGGATATTCACTGGTTGTTGCTCGAATGCAAGCAAGTGCCACAAAGTGACTCCATAAATTCCGTAATAGGTCACACTTTCCAAGAGACGCGAAGCGATTTTGCGAGAAAACATACTACTCGCATGCCTCATCAGTAATAATAATAATGTTTATTCCCAACTTTTGGGAGACATGCCGTCAGGCATGATCATAAACTTACTGTCAGAATAAATGCATGACCGGCGGGGACTGTGAGTACAGGATGTTTTGGGAAAGGGGACAGCGTCATAGGCGGTGAGCTTTTTCCAGTTTGGACGTGTTCACCACTAAACCGGCGAGAGCAGGGAAGCTCTTTTTTGTAGAAAACATCGAGCACGATCAGATTGTTAGGATTTGAATGCGGCGGGCAAAAGAAAAACGAGGGAGGGCAAAACAGGAGGCTTCCTGCGTGAAATATGGCGGGAGAAGTGTAAGCTGCGGAAAATCAGGAACCCGAACATCACATCTGGTGAAGCGGCAGATTTGTCGTCATCCAGCCGAGCAAATTGAACTGAAGCCAAAAACAACCGCTGAGGCCTTGTGGCTTTGGACTTTTGGGATCATGGCCAAGGTCACAAAAAACGTATGTGAGGATGATCAAGTGGAGGGACTAGCCAAGCGGGTAAATGGTAACTGGGATCTCAGAAACATGGTATACAGCGAAACTGTACAGATTCACTGGTGTCGCTGTTGTAGAGTCGGGCATAATAGTTCCATTGGAAGAGTGAAATGGTGGTGAGTAATATCCATCGTTACGCTGGTAGCTGCTCACAAAACACATCAAAGCCCAAGTCCGTGTCCCTGGATCGCTACATGATGCATTATCTTTGATCATCAAAGAGAGGTCGTCAGCTGCAGCTTGGCTTGGCGCAGCAGGATTCGCCCCTTAACAATCAACTTCCCGATGACAGCTGCGGTCTTCCTGGTTTCCTGCCGCTGAAGCTTATCCACCACTCAGTTCTGTTGTTTGCGAGGCTGTCCAAATCTGTCAGCGGTTGCCTGGGAACAGGTGCAAGGAGAACACCTTGTTCCGGTGGGTTGTATTCTAACAGCTGTCGCTTGTGGATGGGGAAACAGCTAAAGAAAACATTTACGAAGAATGTTTCTTACTGCCTGGAAACCACTGGCCTCTAAATGCAAAGAAAAATGGGTGCAGGGGAGCCCCATCGCCTGGTATAAGAGGCTTGTGCATTCTCCAGCACAAAAGTCACCAGTCTGGGAGAACCTGGGTGTTTTGCCTCGAACTACAAGCAAGTTAGGGTAGACTGACATCACTTTGTTTGTTCCGACACCTTGTGGGTCACGGTCTGAAGTGCCTCAAAACGAGTGAGTATGCATACGGAGCCATTCAACAGACAACGTTCAGAAAGTGGTCATCACTGTTCATGATTCCCGTTGGTCATAGTGATATCTCAGGTACATCTCATGTTCCCGCGCGAACCATCCGGCGTGCCGAGACAGCTTCTGTATGGTATGCTCCAGTGAGTCTGGGTGATGCACCCGGTTTTTCAGGCGGTCGTTTGAATTTTCTAGATGGTTGTTTGGCAAATTGCTATAAAGAACTTTCTCGGATTGTGCGCGCACAGCGCATTTGCGGGTGATGTACAATCAATGGGTCGTAAGGTAAGAGGCAAATCACAGGTCCATAAGGTGCTGCAGCTGCAGATCTATTCAAAATCTGTGTGCTAGTACTGTGATAAACAAAAACCCTACTGCACGGCACCATTCAGGCGAGCCGCGCAGTGGGATATATGCCGGCGGTTTGCAGAGTATCCACGACCAACACAGTCCGGTCCTCTCACCTGCCGCTCCCGCTGCATAAACTTCGACCTTGAGCCACTATGGCTGAGCCGGGTAGAGCTAAATCTAATTGTTCACACCGTCTGCTTTACCGGAATGATTTTATAGTATGGGCTAGGATAAGGGTACTCATATACTCCCTATAACTTGCCTAACTGAAGAAACATATCAATGTGTCCTACAGCGCTTGCAAGTCCACGTCACCATTTCCTTCAGTGTACTACACTCGCATCTGGAACGGTATCCCCGGTCGGCCTCGAAAACCCACACAGCAACTTGTGTTTTGCAGTCTGTAGACAACTTCCTTACGTGTGAAGCCGCAGCCACCTTACTCAATACCCCTCTACCACCCGATCTCTTTTATAAATCGGGCCCCAGTCACCTCTGAATTTGACAAAGGTACAACTTGTGGGGGAAAAAATAAAAGAATGCTTTACAAAAATCAAATCATCCCCCTTATTACACCTCGCCACCTCTTTGACCTGCTTGAAGAAACAGTTATCCGCAGTGATTGCTTGGTCAGTGTGTACTATTACTGGCCTGGCTTCTTCACGGAGCAATACATACCGGGCTCCATCCAGCTTGGTCCCCATCCTAGACTATTCCATCAGCTCTGATTAATGCGAAGTGCTTCGTTTTGCTTTACCCTGACAAGACAAACCAAACAAAATTCTGTGCTCTTCATACTTGAGAACGCATTATACGCCACACAACCCATTAGGTACACGCGCACAAAATTGCGGGACGCCTCTGTGTGGCTTGGTCGTTCACATGCCCCCATCGTTTAGCCATGGTTCACACGCTCTTGGCAAATTTGTTCTGTTCCCTTTGTCCCAATGGCAGCTGCGCATCATTTGCCTCCATCGCGACCTGCCTTTTCCAGCGGCTGCTTGCGGTTTGCTCGTTCGAAATGAGCAAGCTAGTTCACTGGCCTGGCTTTACCCCGACCGGACAAAATCTCTTTGGCAATACACAGCCCACAATTATGACTGTTGGCATGACACCCTGCAGATCTGGTAGCATGCACGAGGGGCGAAAACCTCGTGTGGTGGTCGGTACACACGGCAGAGAGCGTTGCGCTGCAGCATGGTAAACTAACCGCCCCTCCATTGACACGGGTGCTTCGCCAATCACCGTTCGTTGTGAGCATGGCACTTAAATCGGAAAATCCATAAACGGGCACTGTTGTTTATTGTTTGTTGCTGCTAAGCTGGACTCGTCCCGGTTGCTGTTTAATTGACGGTGCCAAAAAATTTAGGCGGCGAAATAACCGGCCCTATTTCTGTTAAAAAGTTTGTAAAAAACAGATGGGATAGCCTATGATGCCCAGGGCTTACATCACCATACGGCGCCCCAGCTGTCTCCGTAATAATTGAGTTTGCACCGCATCAAAGCTTGCATCGTCAACCAAGCAAAACACACGCTCCTAGATACTGCTCTCAGAGGAAGACACAAATTATAAATTCCCAACCCTCCGCTACCAGCATATAAAGCTAGTGCTCAAAGGCTTTCGCCACGCCCCGCTTGTTAACGTGAAGCTGATAGCAACCCTTCGTGGACTGGCGTTTATTTCTCTTACATCAATCTTCCATCCTACGGTATGTTACTGAGCAAACCACGCAATCAATTCTAGATAAACTAGTCCATCATCTCGGAAGTCCACTCCCGTCGGTCCCTGTACATTGGATTTCCCTATCTACACCACCTCCCTTCCCTTGGCCCTTGGTCTATTGTAATTCATATTATATATTGGCAAACTAAATCCCTTTTCGACGGATAGTCTACCAAGTACAGATGCACACCTGTCTCACTAAATTACTTCTTGTCACAATCCTAAATGTGGTATTCGTTAATTATTTTTTCCGTGATTATGCACGTTACCTTATCCGATGTCTCCTCAGACTCACCAGACTTTACTGATCGCATCCCTTTTCTCGTCTTCCCACGCTTCGACCTTCGGCAATAACTCATGTTTGCCGGTTATCCTGAGGACAAAAATGTAGTTGCTTCCGTTAAACAGCAGGGTATACGTCACAGCAAGAGGGAGTGGACTAAAGTTAGGATTCAATTCTCTAAAGAAGCGGATTTGACACGTGGTACCCACCCAATCATTAGATCATTGCTACGTCAACACGTTTGGGTAGACTTTAGAATACTCACAGAGTACCGAAATTCTTAGGATCAAGTCTATCCCATGTCGGTTTAAGACTGTCTCGTACATACCCCTCTTGAATTCTAACTTCACTGCGCCCAATAATGCATATGCTCACTGAATATTAACGTCAAAACATGACGTCAACAAAACACGGATCTTTTAGTATCGACAACTTGGCCAGACGAGGAAGTGCTAAGTTTGACTTAATGTCAGTAAGACGGCCGAACAATTTCACCTGGGAATGTGATTGATTGTACGTTCTCTCCTTTCAGAATCCATCTCTAGTGAAGATGGTTTCCAGAGAACGCCAGAGGTGGTTGTATATTTTCCGCGCGTGTGGAAGGCTGACGGACGTGCGTGGATGTAAAGGACTGTCACTGGCTGTTGGATAAGACTATCGTGCATAGCTGAGGTCTCGTAGCTAGCGCCGGGCGTAGGTGTTGGCCTTGCAGTTGTAACAAGTGGCCAAGGTAAACAGCAGTGCATACATTTATGCGAATACAAGGAAGTCGTTAGCTATGGGGTTAGGCTACCGTGCATAGTTGAGGCCTCATATTCAGCCTCATACATGGACATGCATCCAGCTATTACCATAATTTACCAAGATGGATGATAGCGCGTGCAGTTATCACGGTGACCGGCAATGGTTGGCCTTATTTTTTCGCAAACAAAGTCGGGTTTTCTGACGTATTCCAGCAAGGCAGCGTCGTTAATACAAATAAGAAAGAGTTCGTTGTGTTGATGATTTACAAGTAGACATCTCAAAACGCTGCAGCATCTACTGAATAGCTGTGCAAATCTGAGCACCGGAACCATCCACAGAGGTCATACTCGCATCATTAATGCACAGGGTATCAAGGTGGTTTCCACTGTTATACTGGACAGAAGGATAGCTTCTTAAATATGTTGTGCCGAAGTTTATTGAACGACCTCAACCCACTGGTTACGTCACTGGAGTATAAAGCATGCAAATGTTATTCAAATACTTACCTGGGTGAAATTTGCATGCCTATATTCTGTAGGTGTCGATCTGTTTTAACGCACATCGCGAAACGTACAGTTCACATTTCGGCTTGTCTGTGTTGTCACAAACTCGCTCTGCCAAGAAACTTTCCCAACCGACTCAACTCCAGGTGACACCAGTGACATCAGTGAATCTCTACAGTTTCACTGTACACCATGACTCTGCGATTCCTGCTACGATTTATCCACATTGCTAATCCCCCCACTTCATCATATCCACTTACGCTTTTCGTGATCTTGGCCAAGAGCCCAACAGTTCAAGGCGGCGAGGCCTCAGCGGTGGTTTTAGGTTTTGGTTCAAACCGACCGGCTAGTTTGCAGCAAATCTGCTGCTTCGCCAGATCCGTTATCATAGTCCCTCATGAATCAATCAGGTCGTTACAAAATTTTCCGTGTTTGGTGATCGTACTTTTTATCAGCTCAACTTTAATTTAGTTGTTTCTGGAATTTTCTGACCTATCTGTTCGGCGTGATGGCCGGCACAAAACCACCAGCCCCTGATTTTAGGCTGAGCTCTGGGCTGCCCAAACCCAGTGTTGACCCGATGAATAGGTCTTAATTGGCGCTTCCCACCGTTTTAAAAAAAATCCGTCGCGAAAAATTCCTCAGACATCTCTTGCATTGTATACACCGGATCACATCTGCCATTCTCAGAGGCCGATAGCTCTGCCGTGACGGCCTGAAGCAGCTCAGTAATGGGATTTTTACTGCGCTGGGCTCATTGTCAGGTTTCATTACGCCCCTTCCCCACTCGCACATGGACATGTAGTCATAGAACGCGTTGATCAGGAACAATTTACGGTGGTTGTTGAGTTCTTTGTGCCATTTTCAGCAGCCTCAATGGAGATAATTCAGAGCTTGGTAAACGCTGAACACCAAACTGCTCCTCGCTTAATATTTAAGTCGTCGAAGTCGCCAAACCCATGACCAGGGAAGCTTTTTCTAATCTGTTCCTTCAACGACAAGGCTCAGTAGATAATGAAAATGATAATATTTATTCCCAACCGGTAGGTGGTATAACGTCAGGCATGATAATAGTGTTACACGCAGAAAAAAAGCATGGCTGGCCGGTTTTGTGGGTGCTCGGGATTGCGCGGGAAATAGACATTGCAATAAACTATGGGCAGTATCCGATTAAGACGTTAAGATTTTAAAGAGGCGGAGAAAAACAAAGCGACGGAAATTATACAGGAGTTATCCAGCCAGACACGCGAAAATAAAACTGAAAATTGCGGAAAATACGGAACCAGAACTACGGGTCTTGTGAATCAGCAAAGTTGGCGTAATCCAGCCGGTCAATTTGAACTAAAACCCAAAACCACCGCTGAGACCGCGTCCGCTTGGAATGTTGGGCTCTTGGCCAGGGCCACGAACAGTATAAGTGGAGATGATGAAGTGGAAGGATTAGCAATGCGGATAAATGGTAGCAGCAATCTCAGAGTCATGGTGTACAGTGAAACTGTAGGGACACACTGATGTCGCTCGTGTCACCGATGGAATGGAGTCGGGTGTAAAAGTTTCTTGGCAGATGGAGTTCATGAAAACGCACAAGCCGGAACGTGCTTCAGAGTTCTTTGTGAAAGTGGTGTACGGCTTTTGGAGGATTCCCCCGCGTTGATTAAAGAGAGCACCAATTCACGAGTTATGTACGAAAGAGTTATTGCCGCGGCATTCGTCGCAATTAGTACGCTTAACGTGACTTGCTTGTGACCGGTAGGACATGGTGCGACTATTGTACTGGATTCTATCTCCGCCGACACGATATCTCCTTGAGGTTTTTTCCCTCTCCCTGGAGCGCGAGCACCGAATTAGCAGGTTGTTTTTAGAGTCTCCCCTGGACCGGTGCCTAACAATCGATGAATTGAAGGAATAATGTTCGCTTTTGAAGTACGCGACTCCGTCGTCAGAGGTTCGGGAAATCGCGCAGGTTTGACGCGCAGGTTCTCCAGACGTCATATGCTTTGGTGCTACGCAGGGCTCAAATTGTCGTGGGTGGATTCTTTGAGATCGTCTGACTTGAAATGCGTAGGCACAAGCTGTGCGCGTTTCTTGTGACAGATGGTGTAGGACTCAGGCCACCGATCGCGTATGCTTCCGCCGAAAGCGAGCAGCTCGTGGCTTTGCGAAAGCTGTTCAACTTGTTCAGCGATATGATGTGTGGGCAGTGCCCTGTCAAAACATTAGTCATGGCTGAGATGATGTCGCAGATGCGGGCTCGCAGTTCAGCCGCGACAGCTCACCGCGAGCTATCCAGAAACATTTTACGTTCTAGTACCAATTTGGAACTCTTTCAGACAGTTTCCAACTGCAGCCGGCACACTCATACTCGCTCCAGTACTGCGGCTAAGTAATTAAATGTACACTAGACAATGACTACATTGATTTTTCCACAATTTACAAATCCTGCTTAGAACTGACCTCAGTTTTGTCTCCTCTCTGGGTGCCCACTGGCTGCAAGGTACTCCAAAGTGGGCTGTTCAATGTTTAGGGGTTTTGGAACTGTGACTAGTAACTGTCTTGAAAACGCAAACGGACGTTAAAAAAGGCGCGTGCCCCGTGCTGACATCCTGGAACACGCCATTCAGAAGATCTCCTGGCACAGTGTGCGGCTCATGTTCGATTATGAGGTAAAAACCGCTTATCACGTCGACCGCGGAGAAATTTGCGTCCCGCGTTTGGTTTTCAGGATGATGAGCTACGCCACTAGCGAAGTTCCTAGGCACGTTAGCACGCGCACTCAAATTTGTTGTACAATCGGATAGATCACTTGAGGTGAGAATAGCGTTGCTGGTAGAACCTACTTTTTGTGAAAACCCAAAAAGCTTCTAAAAAGGTTTACTCCTGTTGTCAGTTCCACGTGCACTCTTTATCCATACATGTGGGTCCTTTTTGATGTTCAGGGGCCTCGCGTTCTCCTACAATAAGTCGACTTCGAGCTCATCAGCCGCGGCTAGCCAAATGCAGCAAACAGAAGGAGGTCTGGCTTCCTGCGGTTCCCAAGGCAGCCATCACCAGTCAGAGTTTTGTACAAGCAGCCTGAACAGTTGGTTGGTAATTTTAAGTTTCTGGAACCACTCAAGTCCACAATTGCATAAGCGTTTGATTGTACGTCAACATTCAAACCCTGCGCCTGACAATCAGGCCCTGGCAATGGAAGACAAATGTTGCCAGCCTATGTGGCGATCTAAGTTGACAGACGACAGCCCTAATGCCCACAGGCTCAGTCGACTGGCAGCTAATCGCTGGCGTCCGCGGGACCTATTGATATATCACCACTATTGCCGTGCCAAAGGGGCTTTGCCCATTGTGTGGAGATTCTCAGGCCCGTCCACCAGGTTAACTCGCATGCAGCAACGTAACCATTTTATTTAGTCGCCGGTCAGTCGTGCAAACGCAGCACTCCGTCCATCAAGCGATCAGCTAAGAGAGCTTTCTTTGATTTCGACTTCGATCGGTCCATGGAGGCCAAGGTGAGCATGGCCCATGATACTGTTGTGACAAAACTATTCTGCCCATCTTCGGAGCAGACGGTGACTGAAACGTTGAGGCCAAATTATTGGCTCCGTGTTATAGATCTTGCTTTTGAATCCCGGTATGACGAGGATTTTGTCTGATTTTTCACTAGGTGGATGCCCCCGGGCCCGACGTTAAATCTGATGCTATCGGCTTTATACCTCACACACAAAGTAAAGCCGCTTGTACAACAGACTTGTATGTACATTTTTCAGCTTCAACTTTGTTGCGTCCAATACTGAGTCACTGATCACAGTGTATAAACCTATCGCTCATTGTCGACAATGAAATTTGTGTAGTACTTGGTATGTTAGCGTATCAAGCGTTATCAAATTATGTTTCCGTGCTGTTCCCGAAGATACACACGAGACCTAATTGATTGCACACTTTTCCTTTCAGAATCACTGTCGAGTGGAAGAGGATGGCGGAAAGCTGGGAATGGTGTGGCTACTTGGTAGGTCCGTACTGCTGTATGGAAAAGTAAGAATGTGGAGGATCACGTACAGTTGTGAGCATGGAAGCCGTTAGATTAGGTAATAGTTCAGTTCAGGCATAGTTCAGTCATCGTGACCTGCTAAACGTCAGCAGAGTTCGACGTCGGCCGATAGCCTCGAAGGAAATAAAGAGATCCACAGGTCTGCCTATGTTAAAAGCGCACCTGATGGGATATGAGCAGCGACCAAAATAGCATAAACCTCAGCTAAAACCCGATGGCCTGACAAATTCCAGGCGAAAATTCTCCACAAATGTCGCTGGAAAGTAGATATATGTGCCTTAGCTCGATTTTTAATTATACGATTGTTGCAAAGAACCACAAGACGGCCAAATATCTGGGTGAAGTCTGCTTCATGGTTCAAGACTCATGAAGGCCCTTGGTTATGTGGGCGAGGCAGTGAGGTCTAACTTGCGAATAGCATTGAAGCACTAACCAACAAGCTTTCAACTCATGGGATGGACAGATTATCTCTGTAGCCTCCTCGTTTCTTACCCATGGCCAACAGACAAGAGACATAGAGACCAGTAGTTCTCAGCACCGGCAGTAATCAGCTATTTGGAAATGTGTGGCGAGATTCACCTGCGGGGATCCAGAATAAGAGGATTATAGTGCGAAGTTCGTCAGCTAAACATCTGAGGATCAATAGAAAATTCCAATCTTAAAAGAATGCTTTATGGTTCTCCACATGCTAGCTTGGATTCTTCGCGGTACCTGCAGACGAGAGTTTTTGTTGTTCAAAAGTTTAGGACCAATGGCTAGATGCGTGTGGATGGGACGGTTCGAATTGCCCATTTGACATTTCCTAAAAAGCACCCTTATCGCAGCGTTGTTTTCTAATCTGTAAGCAAAATAAACCAGTCAGTCCATTACAAAATTTTCCGCGTTTGGCGACCGTAATTTTTACCAGCTCAACCTTAAGTTATTTGTATTTGAAATTTTCTGATCTATCTGTTCGGCTTGAGGGCCGGTACAAGAATCACCAGCCCCTGATCTTCAGTGCACAGATGTCTTCCAGAATGGCGACGAAACGTTTGCAAATCAATTGCCAAGCTTGGCGAACAGATCAACAGCCATCTGATCAAATACCAGACTAAAGGTCAGTTTTTTACCGCCAGTTAAATGACACACCCGGGACGAGTCCAGACCAGCAGTAGCAAACAGAAAACAGGTGCTCTTTTATGAACCTCCTGAATTAAAGGCCACGCTCAGCCCCACCAGCAATGGGCGAAGCACCCTGCTACTGAAGGAATAATGGGCATACGAACGCACCATAGTGCAACTCAACGGGGCGACCCTTCTGCAGGACGTACCGACCACCAAACGAGGTTTTTCATCCCTCGTGCATGCTACCAGATCTGCAAGGTGGCGTGCCACCACGCAGTCATAATTGCGGCTTGTGCCGCAATTAAAGGACCAGTCGCCACCAGCTTTCCATGCTCCGCCTACAATTCAAAAAAGGATAGTCTAAATTTCTTACGACGAACGGAGGAATTCCCAACTATAAGCCAAAAAACCAACAACATGGTTTGCAAACTGTGGTTTAAAACCGGTGACGATTACATTTTACGGAAGCTTGTTCTCCGCGCCTAACACTCGTGATGAGGTATCGTGTCTTTGCACGCGTTTGCGTTCCCTTAACATGAGCACATATTTTCCGCTTCCACGACCGTTTTCGCCGTAATAAAAAGACAAAAGTGACGTAGTGACACATTTGGAAAAGGCCGGGCACTCCCAGGCTCTCTCGGGGTCAGTAAATCGAAGATTCGAAGCCAGGTACATGGCTATTTTGAGACAGACCAAAACATGTAGCATTCCACCGCCTTTTCGCTGTACACTACCTGGCCAGCGTAATCAAGCTGCAGGATAAGTTGTAGGCCATGAATCATCTCACAATCCGGGGAGTACGTCAAAGAGAGAAACCTTTGATTATCTGTATGACGAAGTGCCGTTTTTCTAAGGTGTAGCGAAAAGAAGATGAGGGAAAATTAGTCGATTTCCGTATCAAAGTTGTATACTATCCGATAGCCTCCATCGACCTGTACCATGAAGACGTTTCAGGTTCTTCACCGAAAGACGTATAGATGCACTTTTTAACTCTAAGAGCGGTGTTCAGTTCCAGTGCCCAGCAGTTTAACGAAATCGTGTGCACCTCCAGATCGCTGTCGGTGCCGTTTTTGAGATAATTAGCTAGAGGGGTTTGGGATCGTCACAACGCGCGGCCGATTGTCATTCTAGATCAGTAGCTGCAATGGTCCCAAATCGGGGACCTAAGTGACTCCCAAGTTTGCTGTAAGATAGTGGAAGTTGCATGTACTCTAGCTCGCAAGGTTCGGCACGCGTCAAATTTTACGATTAATCGTACTATTCTGTTGCAAATCCAGTCTTCTCCGACAGTGTGGAATGAAGCAATCGAAACATTTTCTTTAGAGGTACTTGAAATGACATATTTTCCGGTATCTTTGAGGAGAACTCGCAGAAGGGGTTGTAGAGCATAGGTCATTGGCAATGTCAGTGGAACCACTGTCGGTTTTCGCCGTGGATAACACAAAGTTTGGAGCCGGAATGTACTCAGTTCTTTGGTCGACCGAAATCTGTGACCCATTTTTCCTCATTCGTTTGGTATCGCCTTTTTTTCGTTGATGCCCTCTCTCCGTTCGTACATTCAAGGAAGGCGTATACCATTTTGTTGCTGGTGTAAATTTCTGTCTTCAATTATCATGGCACGGGTTTGTGGACCTCCTTAGTTTCGGGGCTACCGCGATTACGGACATCATGTAGCGATCCGTATTCTGGTATTTTGCTGCTTTGTTGCAGGCGCTAAACGTTCTTTGAACATCCGCGTTCTCAGCATTTAACAAAGCAGTTTGCCCGGCATGGGGCTTATTTTACTGCATATGTCCGATGCGTCACACGGAATAAGCGACAGGTGCTGCGTTTTCGGTCTGCAGTGGTGTGTTTCATCTGTCTATGTTTGCAACCACCGGGAATGTATACATGGCAAAAAGACCAAAAATGTTGCTTTATCCCAATCACTCTCAGATTCTATCCGATGCTTATCTTTATCCGACCGCTTCTTGAGGGCATACCGGCTTATGACCTCCAGTTGTCGCAGTGAGCTTCGTAAACTTCCAGGCAATTTTACTATTCATGGTGGCCAAAAACTGAGCTCAAGAAACCACGCCTGATATCGCGAAGTCTTTGATGTGATCTGCTTTTAGGTTTGTTTCGAACACGAATACTGAAACCATCATCTTGGCAAAACGTTTCAAACGCGCCGGTCTGGTTGAGATAGTTGTTCTACCGTTATGTTACGTTGTCCTTGACACGGCCGCTGGGAATATTGGAAGACCGCCTAGCTCGGGAGAAGTGGATGGATATCGTTGAAATGTTTGATACCATCCAAAGTAAGACCAGTTTAACTGAGATGATTCTAGTTGCTGATAAGCTGTTCAAAAGCCACTTTCTTCGAATCGCAGCATACCATCTTATCTGACACCATGAAAGAGACAGTTTTGAAACTTGCGGACCGGCTGGAATACATAAGTTCTATTAAAATGCCATTTTTGGTCTGAGTCAGTGGTCTCAACCACTGACGTGATTGCAGAAATTTTGTGGCCTTCCTTTCCTGCTTCAGAAAGGCTGGGTAACATTTGCTCAATTTGTCCAGTTGCAGCGACAGTCTCACTGTCATATGCAATATAGTAGCGCCCGGGACTTCTCGATTCGCATCATGGTAGGGACGAATGTTTTCTCTGGGCTTGTACTCAAGAGTTACCTGGATATTAAATATGGTCTGGGACACGAGGTATTCGCTTTTAAGTTCTCCTTTTGGGAACTGATCCAGTTATTCTGGTCCCACATATTCTGCGGTTTGACGTTTTTTATCACGCCACTTTCAAATCTTAACGATCGTGTCTTGCCACCACTGATATGTTCCCGATACGAAAATACTAGCCCTTGCCACCTTAGGCAAGGCCATGTATGCTTCGGATAATACCCATTGTTTATGTCACCGTCCATTTTCCACCAAATTAACAGTGTCCACAAACCCCATCAGTCATGAGCTTATTCTGGCTATAACATTATGATCATGCCTGAAGGCATGCCACCCACTCGCTGGGAATAAACATCATCATTACCACGGTATTTTTTCTTCGGAAGCTTGTTTCTGGTCTTTCGCTGTACGTTTGGTAAAGTTTTCAGGAAATCGGGCACCTGCTTGGATTTCAAAGTCCGGCACTCGAAGAAGACAGATAACGAAGAATCCGTGGACAACTGTCAGTCCTTGTAGCCGAGCCGAAAACCATAAACCTCATTAGGATCAAATTGTAGCACAAAGAAGATGGGGTTGCTTAATTCCTCTATTTTGGCAAAGCACTTGGAAAATATTTGACGAAGCTCAACTCAGCGACTGTGCACGGCACTCAATGAGAGAACGGGCCACACTATCAGTCAAAATGTTCAGGGGCTCTTCAGGCTGCCGTTCGATCGGAAAGTTAGAAGCCCATTTACATATTATGAGAGCAAGATTCCCTCCTACTATGACAGTTGCTTACTGTTTCAGCGTCCGTCCTTTTCAAACCTTCGGAGAAGGATATGAAATTGGATTCTGGAATTGGTTGGTCGCGCAACAAATCAGTGGTTTTTCGGGCGATCACACCGCGACACCCATTTAGGAAAAGTCGTTAGTCCGTACGCTGTACAGGTTGATGTTGAACGCGGGCTGAAACGAGGAACTCGTACATACGAAATAGCTTGGTTTGTGCTTCACTGAGGCCAGAATATTGATCATGAAATAATAATAATGCTGTTTATTCCCAGCTAGTGAGTGGCATACCGTTAGGCATGGTCACACGATTACAGTCAGAATAAAGCGGGACTGAGGGATTGGCGAAAATGGAGTGGGCAATACACTATGTAGACTTGGTCACGTCTAAACCGGCGTGTGAAGAGAAACAAACTTACCAGGAGTTTACCTTCCTTTTGAGGGAGCACATCAAGTTGAGACAAGATCAGATCCTAAAGATTTGAAGGCGGAGGGCGAAAACAGAACGTGAAAGGGACGAAAAGGTATCCCGCCTGGCACATAATAAGAAAGCTTCAAATCGCGAAAAATGGTGAGGCAGAAAAACAAATCTGGCGCGGTAACAGGATTGTCACGATCTGAGCTAAATGTTAAAACCACCGATGAGGGCTACTTGGCATTGGACTATTGGGCTGAGGGCCAAGGTCACAAAAAGTGTATGTGGGGAAGATGAAGTGGAGAGATGAGCAATATGCATAAATGGAGGGAGAATTTCAGAGCCATGGGGTACACTGAAACCGTAGAGACCGACCAGTGTCGCTGTTGGAGCGGAGTCGGGTGTAAAAGTTCAATGGGGAAGGGAGTTGGTGCCAACGCACATGACGGAAAGCAAACTGCATATTAAATGACTGACTTTGTGAGGAACATAGAACGAAAGTCACCACGATGTTTATATGCAAACGGAAGGTTTAGCGGTTTGGAATGAACGGATCCCGGAGGTGGCTGGGGCCAGGTGAAGTGGTTGTCCGCAGCTGTGGCTAACGGCACGAGTGGGCGAGGGCATCTTCAAAAGTAGCAAGTGAATAGTTGCGGGTATGCTATCCAACTGGTTATCAGAGTGCCGTGCCATAATTGCAATGACATACATCGGTTTTTGGACAGCCCCGTGAAGGACTTTATGTTTGAGGTGTTTCGGCTGGAATGTGCAATTCTGTGGGCAGCGTGATATTTCATGCTTAGTCTAGGGAATCCTGTGATCTAGAACAGAGCCATCATAGGGAGGCAGATATTTTCTGGTCCGGATGGAGATCTCTTCGTGTTTCAAGAACAGATCAGCTGAAATGGATAACAGCGAAACAGGGCGTCCGAATCAGGTGTAGCCGAAGGTCGAAACTAGGAGAGATGGGAGAATATGAATAAAGAATTCAGCCTGTAACGGGCGAACGGTATCTTCGAGTGACGCGTAATACCAGAACCTCCGGGAAGGCAGAACAAAGTCGGAGCTGGGTTTCTGTACGGTACTATTAATGTAAGACAAATCCAAAAATTATACAAACCTCGACAGTAGATACTCGTCCAAAACAAATGGTCCACTTGGACTACACAGGTACAAACCAAAGGAGTAAACAGTCTTCCACGTGAGGCAGTCATACGTGCACAAAGTCGGCCACAAAATGGCCGGATGACCTCAAAGCCAAATGAGTGAAGTGGTAAGGACGAACAAACGCCAGTTCATATACACGCACTAAACACAAAAGTGGGGCGGGGGTTACAAATAGGGACAGAATAAACGTGGGGAATTTCAAGTGTCAACGGTATGGACGATACGCAGCGTGACATGTGGTATCTAACCGCCGGACAATAAAACACATACTGCCAATTGTAAGGGTCTTGGTAGTGAGCAGTTAATCCATGACAGTGGCTTTGGTAAGGCGCTCCAGTGTACGGGAGTGCAAGCATGTATGGTGGATGCCACGATAGCTGGCCGGAGCATTTCGTGGAACAGACTTATGGTGTGGTATAATGGTGAAGTGCTTCCACTGACTTGGAACTGTGTCAGCGATAATGGAGATATCGAGGAGATTAAGGATGAGAGTGAGGATGTCCGGACCACCAGCTTTTCAGGCGACCGAAGGGGTACCGTCGGTTTCTGGGAAATCGAAGTCTCTAAGACGAACGAAAGAAGACGTTAAGTCAGATAAATTAACTGAGTGTGGAGGGGTTAGGCCTTGTCTCGTCAACGGATGTGGTCACTTCGGTACCAGGTGGAGAGGAATGAGTAGATAGGGACGATGCGGACGGAACCTAGCAGATGGTGAAGCAAGAGTTTAGGGATTCTACAATAGCAGCGCGGCCAGAAAGTGGCTTTCCATTAGTAACCACAACACTTGGAATAGCAGATGAATTAGAGAAGTAACGCCTGCGAAAGAAGCACCTAGGCATCTTGAATCGAGGAGAAGGTGCTACGGCCGTTAATTCCTCGCGCTTTTCAAGAGATAGGTTGTTAGTGTTAATCTCAACCGTGAGCTTGTTAATTAGAATAAGGAGGGAAGGATCATGAGATTCACGAAAGAGCCCACGATACCTCCCAATTTTATGGCCTAGGGGGGATACTCATCTGGCCGACGACAACTAGAAACATATTAAGCTCAGGTGGGAGCAACTAGAGATAGGGATGGCAGTACACTGCCGTAAAAATGTTGGCTATGCTTTTCGTGTCACGAGAAAGAAAGCACTTGTCCCAGGTCTTGTGGCGCTTTCATGGAACTTCGGGCCAACTACAACGATGGGACGCGGGTAGCCGTTTAGCAGGGTAAAGTCCAGGGTAGGGGATCGCGTGTTGGATGCCTAACAACCTGGGACCAGCCTTCAACATCAAGTTGGGCAAGCAGAGGCGAAAAGCGCAAAGGGGATTTTCGTTCAGACCAGGCGACCTCAGGAAGGTTGAGATCATCAACGATTAATTTTTTGGGTGGGGTAGAGCTTTGGTGTGGGAAAGAAGAGTGGATAGTTGGTTAGTCGAGCTAGCTAAGTGTGGAGGGAGGCATGTATAAACACTCGATAATGAACGGTCGGACAGCCCGAGAGGCTGAAATCCAAACAAAGTCTAGAGCGTCCGCTTGCAGTGGGTCGTCAATGGTGGAGACTTCCATTTCAGTTCTGGAGTGTATGAGTCGGCCACCCCCACGGCGGTGTGAACGAGCAGAACGGAATGTAGTACATCCCTGAAGGGAGATAAGGGCGTCAGGCGTGCTACGGGAGGGCCACGTCTCAGTGCTGCATATGAAGGTTCGACAAGTTATAACGGATATAGCTTGGATGTAGTGCAATGTAGGTAAGGTCGATCAGAATTATTGCAGAAATATTGCTAGCGGGGCAAGAGAAAATGGGTAGGGTGGCTAGTATATGTTGGTAAGCCCAAGGAGGTCAGTATGGAATGGAGTAGGGACAGGGAAATCGGAGGGTTTCATATTGGTGGGTGAGGTAGGACCAGTTAAAGATGTGTGAGGCTAAGATGCCGGGGCGTACCGTGATTGGCAGGGCGACGGCGTTTTGGTGGCGGTGCAGGCAGCGTGGCTCCTTGGGCAGATTCGGGCTTGGTCGAGCAATCGAGTGTTATCAACAGCATCAGAGAATTGTACCATAAGTGCCTGGAGAACAGAACGAGCGGGACTTACGTCAGGCGAGATGGATGAGCAAGTGCAATGTTTAAGAAAGGGGTAATGAGAGGGGCATCAAAAGATTAAGAGGATCAGTCTTGTAGAGTCTTCAGCACCGAATGTGGGGACGGAGGGCACGGGCAGCCGAACTGGGTTGGTTGGAGGAGATGAAATAGGAGTCTTATAGTAAGGGATGAAAGATAAGGGGAGGGGACAGGGTGCAGCGAGGAAGCTAGTTGTGTAATCACACTCTGAGAGGAGTGGGCTCCGTTGGGGATGAACAGGAATCCTCTGCGTTGGTTGTAGTGGAAGAGGCTTTGTAATGGGAAGACGAGATTTAGTTAAAGGTCTTAAAGGTGGAGCTGCACATGGTTTCGGAACAGGCGGGAGATGTGGTGGAGTAGGTAATTGCCGAAAAGGAATCCCAGGCAAAGGATATGCGGGTTGCCAGGGGGGCTTGATAGATGCTAAGACTAGTTAATGTTAGTTGTTGGTTTGGAGATCTTGCCAAGGGGCCGGGTTGCACGGTTTGCGGGTCTACAGATGTGCTTATGTGGAATTCGGGGTATAGTCAGGTTTGTAGGCGAAGGGAGAAGAGCGGAAAATCAGAGAGTTAGTATGGAAGAAGGCGTTACGATACGAGGCTCCGACAACAGGTGTTGAGCTCGAGGAGGCGCTTTGGTGGGGAAACACCAAGTGGCATTAAGTCAGGTCTGCAGGAAAAACCTGTGCTGTCATTCTCGACTGCAACCTCGTGTCCGGGCTGATGAGATACCGTATCCGTTAAATCAGCAGCCATTCTTGTTGGCCTGATGGAGGTCAGAGATGACATAGATGGATGTCCGATGGTAGGAGTGGAGGGCTCATGGTCATGAGCGTGGGTGGCAGGGCCCGGAGCCGACAGGTTTGTGCGAGGCGATGGCATGAGTCAGCGCCACAATATGGTGAGCTTAAAAATCATCCATGGAGTATTGGGAATTAGGGGGCAGCACGTCAACTCTAGCATCATTAGGGGCGGTTGGAGGCCTGGCTTGCCTACAACCGGTTTTAGAATTATCGGGGAGGGTTGGGCGTTCAACAGAAATTGATGTGGGTGGATTAGAGGCCGGGTCGTTCGGCAGACTCCTCATGCTGTTATGTGAATCGGAGGGTCGTCTGCTACCAGTATATTAGTCAACGGCAATGCGGCTTGCGTTGTTGCCGTTGGTCGCATGTGAAGTCTGAGACTGAGTGACCCCAAGGGTATTGGTTGCCGCAGATGGGTGAACCGAACAGGGCGGCTTTCAATGGTCGATTTTAGGGAGTTGGGTGGTTAAATTTTCGTTAGCTGTCCAGTGCGAGCAGTTTTGACCCTCACTGTTTGGGGTCTTGGGGTAGAGGAGAAGGGAATCTGGGATGCCAGTAGACGTACGCCATCGTTTTCGTCCTTGAATTCCAATAATATTGGGTAACGCAAGGACGGTTTCGACTTTTGGAGACGTCGGATTATGCAGACGTTGTCAGGCATGTTACATACCGTCAGGAGAGCAGTTTTGAGAGTTCGAATGGTATGCGATCAGAGGAATTGTGTAGTGGGACTTGGTGGCAGCACTTTAGACGCCGGAAAATCTCAGAGGCAGGTGCGTCAGTGAGAATGGATGCTTTTTCACGATTTTATGGATTACATGCTGCGTTAGGAGTCAGAAGGCAAGCAACTGGCCGTAGGCTTCGGAAGGATGCTAGTTCGCTCTCCGCTCCATGCACACAGGCGGTGAAGTTAGCCAGATCTGTGTGAATCCGAGCTTTTTCTCGTAGGGGTGAGGGGGAGAACAGTTGAGTAGGACAGGAAGGGAGATATCGGTTAGTACGACCGAACAAGCTGAATTGATTCCCAGTGCTCTGTTGACCAACTTTGAGTGATGGGACTGAATGCTAGGCCTTCCGGTAGCGAGGCGCTTCGTTCTACACAATGAAGGGATGGGCGGTGGGGATTCGGGGTCTAACCATCGCTTAGAGGAAGACGGGAACGGCATCATCACCTTAACTTACCATGCGCATGCGAACTTGAGACGCCAACCAGATACTGGAGATAACAGCTGAGTCTGGGTACAAATGTGAGTACGACTGCTGGGATTCAGTGCCTGAGAATTGTGCCCCTAGTTTGTGCGAGGGTGCTAATGTGCTTACATATGGGGTGGTCGTAAGGTACGGTGAGGACGGTAGAAGTGTAGTTGCTTACGAGATACAGGGAGAGTAGCTGGAGGCAGAAAGGCGTCGCGGGACTGGTACTGGCAAGTTCTGACGTCAAGAGAGCTTAAGCAAATAGGGAAGACTCAGAGTGTGGGCGAGCGCAGCTATTGAGGGAGCGCTCTAAATAAGCAATTAACTTGTGCATAATAATGACTAGAAACGCTATGTGCAGGCTGAGGTCAAGATATTTTTCAACACCAGACCTTGAGAGTAAAAAAAGCAGGTGCTACAGCGCAACCCGTTTTTCCACACTGTTGACGACCATTATTCTCGTATTTTTCGGGCAGTTACTCGTGCCTTGAGGTGGAATGCTGGGATGCTAGCTCCCAGGCTAAGTGGATGGTAGGAAACTGTGGAGGTTCTGATGCGTGCGTCGTGGGGTGGTATTTCTGCCTTGAATGGGCAGTTCGTGCACAAAAATTTACGAAAAATGTCAAGTATCGCGAGTTTTACGTGTTCACTCAGCAGAAGTGCACAAAGTTAAGCCAGACAACAGGAAACCAAGTTTGAATAATGGAAACTGCCCACAAGGTTGCTGAAAGCACTTCGACAGTCGACGACCGGCTTCGCCTTTCTTGGGACTCGTCAGGTAAGCACAGTCCGATATCTCTAATAGCGTACCAACTGAAACATAAGGCGGCCTTTGTGTAACAAATTCAGTTGAAGAATAATCATAAACGAGAGATTCAGTGGGGTCTACCTTGAGAAACAAACTGATTTGCAAATGGGTGTATTTGTCGAAACCAAATTTGAACTTATCGCCTACTGACCTGATTTGTACGCAATTATCTTTCAAGAAGCTGTAGGCTAGGAAGTATAGAATGCCGAGACAAAGACATGGAAGGCAATGGGCAGAAGGATATAGGGGGAGACTGAACAGTACCTTGTTATTCCTGTTCCTTGTGTTCGACCGGAAACTTGTAAACCACACTACCATAAGTTAAGAGGTCAAGGGGTTAATCTGCCACTCTCAATCAGCTGACTCAGCCATTTCGAAGTTTGTGATATGGATAGCGAATTACCCCTGCTTTAACCGACCCTCGAGAAAGTTCTAAAACCTGCAGGCGACTATGAACTGATCTAGGGCTTTGTGTTTAGCCGCGTAAATCACAGCGCTCTCTGGGGAGCTTTGTCCAGGGCGCGCTAATGGAGCTGCGTCCAGGCCCGTTCGTTGGTGTGTCTGACGGTGCGTTATTTGTGCCTCCAACCGTATTCAGTATTTATGCCGACCTTGGAATCAACTCTGTATTCAGTTGGCAAGGCGACTGTTTACGTATTCCTGGGGTCCTTGGTAAGCTGTTGGTTACTGTGCGCTTAAAACTCCTCAGATGGGACGCGGAATCTCGTGTACTCAGCCCCCACCAGTGCAGGCAAAACGCTTGTTGTGGAAATAATTTTGTTGAAACATGTCCTGGAAACTACCACGAAGGCACTCGTGATCTTGCCGTTTGTATCTGTTTCTAGGGAGAAGCTGTTCTACATACAGGTCAGTTGTGACACGAGTGATTTTCAAGTCATTTTATTCGTGCAGTTGAATAGATCCTCTTGTTTCAAATCGTTAGCAAGTGACTGTTGTGACAGTCGCCTTTAATACTCAAACATTGCGCTCCTCACCAAAGCATTGTCTTTGTCTTTCCGTTCCAAACGCTGAATGACAATGGTACTCATGAAGGTTGGGTGCGCGCTGTGAAACTGGTAGCTGCCACGGTAACCCTGACCAGGCTTCACGAAACTTTGGTTGACAGTGAGCATCTCTGCTTGTACTTTCCTTATGGTAGAACCACTCAAGGTCTCGACTGGTCTTCCCGAAAAAAATTCGCAATATGAATGAGATTATCCTGGAAACTTCAAATCCCGTATGTATCGGTAGGATAAAATGAAGAGGAACATCTCAAGACCTAATGCTAAGACCCAGCGACCCGTTTAAACACTCGGGCAAAAACCGAAACTGTACGTCGGTTTTTGTTCGCTCGTCGTCCCTTGAGACTGCGTAAGAATGTCTTGATTGCGGCACCTGCACTTGGTGTTTTCTGTTAAGGATTATCGAATCAATGCGCAGAACTACTCAAACTGGATGTTCACTATTTAACAGGTTGGTAAAATGAACGGTATTAAACAAGACTTCAAAATAGAGAGAGCCTTCACATTTGATACCATTTTAGCGCACCGAAACCACCCACTCGCAAGAGACACGAGTATTGAGACACGGCCAAGCCTAGACCGGTTGCTTGGAAAGACTGGGTTGATCAGTAGAATGTTGTCGAACCACTTGGCTATCCTGAAATCAATCAGTCGCTACCTACCTGCACTGCCACCCCCATCCGGGGGCTGATCGAGAACTAAGCACAAGCTCTGTACGTTCTGAAGCTTCATTCGACCTGCAAAAAGCGGTCACTGCATTCCACAAATACTCACTGTCCTTAAAGCGGCCCAACATATTTTCACGATCTCTCTCAATTCCATGCTTCGGCGGCGTCTTGGCGCCTGTTGCAGAATCTTCAGTCTTCCCACTCTAGGAAACTCTGCTCGGTCCGAGCCACAGTCAACACAGTGAGGGTCCCCAAGGGACTTTTTCCACCCATCTCCCTGACGAACAACCTGATGTGAAATTGCGCTCAGGTGTCGCGGGTGCCGAAGAATCTAGGACGACTTTCCTCGAGCTGTAGGGCCTAGGCGAAGTAAGAAAGGCGGCATCTTATTTGAGGGGTAGCTCTACACTCAAGAGACCTTTCAGACGAGCAGCATGCTAACGTAAAGCTTGGTGTTTTCCGGCTTCCAGGAAATACCTGGGGTCTTGGTTAGTACTGGTCCTTAAACAGTCAAGCCACGAGCAAAAAGCTGGTCACGCGTTCGATAAGAGAGGGACCATATTTTGCGGATGCATGTGGCAGCTAGCTATTAGGCTTTGTCTCGGAAAGGTGTAGTGATCTCGTTCCAACATACGACATTGGAGCAGTTGAAAGAGAGTCCAGGAAGCGATTCTGATACATTCGTCTAACTACCAGCCCCCAGTTTTTAATCCATTCGTCAGCCCCTTACGTAACCCTGGAAAACTCAGATGAATCGATCCCGGACAAACGCAT
This sequence comes from Clonorchis sinensis, assembly GCA_003604175.2. NCBI lineage: Eukaryota > Metazoa > Platyhelminthes > Trematoda > Opisthorchiida > Opisthorchiidae > Clonorchis > Clonorchis sinensis. The sequence goes on along the minus strand of CM030370.1, from coordinate 141,741,762 downwards.
CCAATCCACACAACTGTTCCAAAATGAGTTGCAGTCACTTAGTGGCCCGCGCAATCGGCAGCTGATGGCGATTTGATCAATTTAGGCCCGTTTCTAGCACGCTGGCAGAGGACACCATGTAGCCAGACGACTTTCGGAAGTTAGTATTGCATAAATAAAATAAAAAAATAAACCGTTCAGCTGTACCACCATCTCGGTGCCTAGCTGCCATGCCACCTGGAGGAAGCACGAGGGCCGGGATACAGCCAGGTTGCTCAAGCCTAGACAGGGGAAGTTGAGAGGCAGAGGTCGGATTCGAACTAACGACCTTTCGATCAGTAAATTCGCGCTCTATCCACTGAGCTGTCTCGCATAGAAATCATTTGCACTTAGCTGAATTATTCGTTCGCTGTTGTCCGCACGTACCGAGTCCAATTAATGTCGACCACCTCGTTGCGTATCAGGTGCGCTAAGCCTACCCACCTGTTCATTCAGACCTCCGGCAACCACGACGACATCTGAGCTGCTGTAACGGCGCACATGGCTTCATAAAGCTTGTCTGGTGGTTTCAGATCTACAGTCAGTTGAGGCGGAAGTAGTGACAAACGGACAATAGTCAACTTCCCGCTTGTGTGATTTCCTCACAGACGTGGCCAGACGCATTGAAGCTACTGTGAACAGGCGTTGAGGCTTGAAGATCGATTCAGATATGTCTGAGGCTGTTGGCACCAACTGACACAAATGGTACGGCCAACACAACAGGGCGGCCGTATTTGGTGGGAAATGCGATTGCATTACATTTGTTAAAGAGCAAGTAACCACAAAGTGTCCCACCCCACGACCTGGAGGACCAGATGACTGTCCTGGTCAGACATCTAGCCATTGACCAACCTGGCGTGAGAGACTGCGAGTGTCAAACGGACCTTCTGCAGTATATCTCAATACGTAGTGCGTCATGGAGGAGCACAAACCGTCCCACCACTGTAAGGTCCAGTTTCTTCGTGACAGGCAAACAACTACGAAAAGTCTGGGTACTGCCGGTGCTGTTTGCCTTCCAGGATGACATCTGAGCGATCTTCTGCGCATGATTGTAGACGCTACAAGATACGGCTTGTACTCGTTGTCAATGAAGTTCTTTTGGTCATTTTCTATTCAGTGTCTGGAGAAGCAGGCACCTAGGGATTATTGTGATAGGCTAGCACGAAGTCATTTCCCCGTAAATCATTTGTTTTCTACAAAAAAGCTTTCAAATAGGTTGTGGTTGTACGGCAGCGAAGCATCAGTGTTGAATACTGGTGTACTGTCGATGTGTACTGTCGTTGGTTATCCTTGTTCTTTAGTCTGAAGTCTCCGTTTTAGTGAATCTCTGTCTAAATCGCACTCTGTGTGGTTTTACCCAGCGAGCTACTATCGAAATATGTCCACTTTGCCAGCCACAAGCCGTGTAACAATTGGGCGTTGGCTTCAGTTGGTATAGTCGGTATAGTTTCGGCCATCAAAAAATGGGAACTAAGGGACGTAGACCCAGGCATCGGGGCATTGGCTTAATCAGTTAGTTGGTCTTGAATAGTTTTAGTGGCTTGAAACGGAAAACTGCGCATCTAGGATTGATGATGATGGCGATACCACTAACTCCCTAACAGTTATATCTGCCAGAATCATTAAATTAGTGTGTGAAGGCCCGGGCTCCCCATCCAAGCTGGTGGCAGTTGGCCGGTTTGAACGCGCATCCCTGTCCATCTTCCCGATGGTCACTTTTCACTATCACTGTCCTCTGTTCGCATTACTGGGACCAGACTTGGGAGCTGTGGAGTCAGAAGAGCTCTGCGAATAATATAGTAATTCAGCCACTAAAGATTCAGCTGAATCTGTCGTTTGTAAGGTCCTCCAACTTAAGATGTTGCACAAAGACCGCCTTCCGTAGACGCCAGTCTAACTTGCAGATGTGTATTTATCTGCGGCTATGCCCTACTTGGTGGTTAAGAGTGCACTACGATTGGCGAAATTCCGGGGACTAGGAACTGCTAAGCCCAAAATGTTCTAAAAAGGTAGTGGATTATCCAAGGGTTCTTATCAGCCCTATAAGTAGTGTCATAGCGTAGAAATTACCTCTGTATCCTTATTATCCTTCCAAATAAAATTTGAAGCGGCGTTTGTGCAGCACATTCGGTGAAGGAACACTATAGACGAGGGATTTATTTGAGATTTAGGCAAACCTCCCTTGATCACTCAGTTTATAAACGAGTGTTTATCACGATCAAGTTAACTTCATTTTACTTTCATTCGCTTTCACTTCCGGCCATGTTTTTGGCCGTTCCATTGAATCACATGTCAGAAGACAGGAAGGACAATAGTCTCATTGCCCAACGGTTTGAACAATCAGAAAAGCATATCCGTAGCAATAAAATTAGGGATTTCCCGGCATTAACAGTAACCTACACCTAGAATAATGAACTTCAACACATCAGTGCGGAAGATAACGTTAATTTGGGAAGCAGTCGATAAGACAGGTCTGCCACGGCTGTCCCCTTTCAAGAACACTCAAAACTGGCGCGCAGACAGTAGTGCGTCCTCATAAGTGTATCATGATGTGTGCTCTCGTGGCCTCAGTAAAGACCATACTAGGTTTCTGAGGGACTGTCGCTGAATGATTGGGCTCCTCCTTCTGTTCTGTAGTTTGTGACGCAAGTGTTATTCACAGTGTTTCCAACACAGAAATATTCCTTCCTCAGAGAAATCCTAACGCTGGCATAAAAAGGCCTAATGAAAGACGACAGATGGAGTGCAAAACTTTCTGAAAGAGTTTACCGCTGTCTACTCTGGGAAAGATCCGAATTGCTCTTAAACCGCATGATCGGTCATGCCGACGTTCCTGTTATATTGATAGACGTCTAGGATGATTCCCAAATGAGATCACGATAGGTAGCGAGTGTTGCAGTCAGATTTGCTCGCAACTTATTAGCAGTTACTCATCTGCAATAGTTTTGTTGGACGGACTGTCGGTTCTCCAAGAAGATGCCATATTCCCGTCCGAACAATCGTATCAGAAGGAAACTGTTTCGAGCAGAGATGGCATGGTTTCCCCCCTTTAGTGGTAAAATACTACTCTGCCGCGTTACATGGCTCATGTTGCAGGCCTCAACGACATCAAATACTTTGTGATACGGCGCTCTGAGCTCATGCTGCTGAAACTGGTCTATCTGAATAGATTGATTTTTGCTGCGGCACAGGTCTTTTGTTGGTTTCTAAGCCAGTTTCTGCTTTCGTGACGTCTGAATGGTTAGTCTCATGTATACTGTCACCCATTGCATTGTCCCGTGGTGAGAGCTTCTGGCTAGGACCAAAAGACAATTTGGATTTTCATAGCTGAATGATTTTATTCAATTATTTTGTTGTTGAGGTAGTGTTCACTTTCAGTAGGAAACCTCAATGTGGTAGTTCCGTTTGTTTACGACGCGTGTCCTAATGCAAACATAGGTGGTTGTTCAAAACTTACAAACAAAAGTGAGTCGTTTAAATCGATTGTTTGACACGAGTCAATTCAGTTTAAATTTATCAGCTATAAACCGTGTACTATGGGCACATTGGTTCCAGCTGCTACGGTTTTGATCAGCGGAAGGTGGGAGACCTTACGACATACAACCAAACCTTCGAGGCAGTGGTATGTTCAGTTAGTTCTTGACTGCCGCCAGAACCATCCTTCCATTTTCTCACTGTACCTCACGAAGGACTTGCTGTTGGAGATAGTACGAAGTTGAGGCATTTATATTGTAATTTTGGTCATTTGGAAGTCATCCGGATCCACATAATAGCAGCATAAATGACTAATATTAGACACCAGACATCTGGGATGAACTTCTAATTACTTCTTGTCTATGGAAATTTGTGTATCCCTCTGTTGTGACCTATCTAGCTTACGGAGAATTTTTTTGACTTCATCATCATCATCATCACCAGCAAGCCTAATTTGGATGATTAGGCCAAAGTAAAGACCAGTCGTTCCATTGATAACGGATTCTGCGAACGATGGCTTCTGTTCGCTCTCAATGGCTATTGGCTGATGAATTTACAGCATTATTGTCAGCCGTTGGTCAAACCGCATATTAGCCAACTATAACCTCTCGACTTCCCCTGTCTAGGCTTGAGCTACCTGGCAGTATCCCAGTTCTCGTGTCCCCCTTCTGGTGGCCTGGCAGCTAGGCATTGAGAGGGTGTTAGAGCCGAACGATTTTTTATTTTCAACTAAAACCATTGCTCATGTCTTTACGTAAGGAACACTTGAACTCCATAATCACGAACTACTCCGGTCGATTTATTGCTTATTGTTTCGTCATATCCACCGAAAATCAACTTTTGAGCATCTTACGTTCTCCTTTTATATGAACAGAAGTTGTTTACTGGCCTGGGTGTTCGGGTGGGTGGATTTATGGCCGGCCAGAGTCCACCAGGGGGCTTGTCAACCGTTAACGCCGCCGTCTGCACAATAGAAAAAGCTAACAGCATAGTCAATCGGCTTGTTGAAGAAGGAAGATTAGATGAATTGGGTAAGTTTTTTTTACCAAATTTATTCATATGTCCTAAACATTCCTCTTCACTTCCTTACCGTAGTACCATCTGACATTTTTGTCCCGTTTCCAATCAACTTCTTTGGGACCCTGCTTTCCTTGTTGTAAACATCTACATTTTTATGTCTCGTTCTTGATGGCTGGCAGAACCACCCTTCTCGTTTCTTACTGTACCTCGCATAGGGCTTGTTATCGTGGACGAATTGCACCTAATTGGGGATGCACATCGAGGTTACTTACTGGAGTTATTGCTTACCAAATTGTTGGTTCACTCACGTCGGGTTCGGCAAGAGTCACAGGTGGATTCATCTTTATTCCCTTCGCAGTCCTCTTTGGCCACCCAGTCAAGTCGTAAGTTCAAGGGTGTACAAATTGTTGGTATGAGCGCCACTTTACCGAATTTGGGACTTCTGGGCGATTGGCTGGATGCGGCAGTGTATACTACCACGTTCCGACCTGTTCCTCTCACCGAATTTGTCTTTTCACGTGATTCGAGAACTTCCGTGAATCATGCTTATTTGGTCGCTCGATCTGACTCACCCCAATCTCATCATGCCCTTCGCAGTGGTTCGAATGTTGGCTCACAGTAAGCAAGTTTGTTATTTTCGACATCTCCTTACTTCAGATAGATTGTGTACATGTTTCTTCAGGATATTATTCTAAAGGTGTAAGCCATCCGTCACTTTGGCCCTCTGTAAACTGCAGGAATTTGAATTTTATCATATTTTACCAAATCAATTTTATCCACCTTGACGTGTCATCGCTCTACCCCTCCCATAGTTTAGGCCGTTGTTTCCTAGACTACCTGCGCACAAGAATAGCAGTCATATTATACAAAAACTAGGCATATTTCAATATACAGAAGCACCCTCAAATTCGTATCTTTACTTCACTACAATGCTTTGCACATCACCTAGAAATTGTAGAAATGGTAGTTCTACGCTGAATGAATTTTGTATGTCTATTAACTGTCTGGTTGTTGCTTAGGTTTCTTCTAATTTTTTGAACATCGCAATTTTTTCTTATGACAGTCCCATTGGACGGTGGTATCCGTCACACCCTCGCGTTACAAAAATTGCAAGGTTCATCATCTACAGTTCGTTAAGATGGATTACTGCTCGGAGCGTTTCGATCCCCATAAGTTTCGGAGGCAGGTAGAGAAGTCTCAGTCGGTCTATCAGTAACAAAGTTGAGAGGGGAAACTAGACGTGCTGAGCTCGAGCAAAAAAGTTACCGTATCCCCGAGCCACGGCAACTTTAGACCATTGGTGGACGTTTGGAAGAGTGGGACTGTTAGAGAACCTGTCTCAAGTAAAGATATGGTCGATTGAACTTCGTCCAGAGCGAAACCCAGCTTGAGTCTCACGAATTTCTTTCTTCCTCTCTTGGTAGTCGATGAATCTGCACAAATCGATGCCAAGCTACCAAGCTGATACAGCACTGGGTTTCGCATGACGCGCCATTTTTGAAGACTGGGATCACGGTCGAAGCGCTCTGTCCCATCGGTATTACGTTTTAGCTCCAATCTTCCGTAATAGGGTCATCAGACTGCTTAGCATGGCTTCTCCACCGTAGCTGAAAAGCGCAGGAACCCTCGTCCGTTACTGACGAGGGTTGATGTCAACGTTCCATTCGTGCATTGGGTGCTTCCACAGCTCACAAGGAGGAGTAATTCAGACGACGAGTGAATTTTCTGTCTGAGAAGCCATCACTTGAGGAGCCGCGTGGTGTGAATTCTGTGATCGGTAGATGGCTGACGCTATATCCCTTCCAAATGCGAACTGATCACACTGCTGATCGACTGCTTTTGGCCGAACGATTCGTGCGATGCATACTGCCGATTACTCCCAAAACTAATGAAGCATTTGTGCAGTTCTTCAGAATAGCCTGACTTCGCTTGCAAGACGAGGTATATGGTGAGAAATTTCCGAATCTCTTCGTACCACCAGCAAAACGAAACTTATTGGTCTTCCTGAATCTGATACCGTAGGGGGCCATGGTGGTATCTCGTGCTACTGGGAAGACGCGTATTGAAGCGTCACTTCAATAAATCAGAAAAAGCGAATCAAATTTCCTCCAAATTCGTTAATGTAATTCATAGAAAGCTGTGTGCCTTGATGGGACGCTTAAACTGAATAGCCCTTACCTATATTTACGCATTTCTTCCCAGGCTGTGGGTCCCGAATTACTGTTGGTGGTTACGCTTTTGTCGTATACCCTCCCCTACCCTCAAACCCCAGTTTGCGGTAGAAAAACTCAGGTAAACTTAAATATGCAGAGCTGAGTGTACTCGATGATTTGTCTTAGTTTCGATTCCTCGCTTTACAAATAACCTTAATCCTTATTTATCGACCTCATCTTTATTGCAGACGTTTACAACCGGTTTCCACACCTTTGCTTGATTCCCAGTTAAGCGCGGAGGCTCACTTGACTTCTGTGGATGAGGACGGCGTGTTCAGTTTGTGTTTAGACACATTACTCACCGGTCACGGTGTTCTCGTGTTTTGCCCAACAAAACAATGGTGTGAACAGCTGGCGGACAGCATGGCCAAACATGTGAGCTCATCCTAGTCATACTACTTGTGTCATTCCTTGTATTTCATAGCCGCTTTGCTGCTAGCTGAAAAACCTAGGTGCATGTACTTTGAGTTCTCTTATGGTTCACCAAACGCTACACCTTCTGATGAGAAATCTGGTTTTCCGGCGCTGAAGGGTCGTAAGCCTGAATTGTAGTTTTCATGAAGACAGCTTTATATGTTCGTATATACTTTCCTTGACAGATATTCACAATAACTCAGTCCTACTTTCTCGCCAAAGAGGATGAAAACACTCGGCTGCCCCAAACAGCCAGGAAAGATGAAATCACTATGACCACGCCGGGGGAATTTGGATCTATTGGCTTCCGTTTAGCCGCACGATTGAATCGATCAGGCTTAATGGGCTGCGTCGAGCGGCTTCGACAGTGTCCTGCTGGACTCGACCCATCTTTGGCACGATGTTTAGGTTATGCGGTTGCCTTTCATCATGCAGGTACGTCGAGCTGTCCACTGTTTTCGTTACACTTACCATTAATATTGTTTCTGTTGTACTTACTAGAGTTGTCCTTCTCTAGAGAGACAGTCTGGAGGAACCGACGGAGTGGCCTCGGTTGGAAAAGATTACCATTGAAATGTGCTTCAAATGGTCAACCAGAAGCTCTCTCCCCTCCGTAGACTAGCTCCGAAGAGGGCAACTGTACTATCGTCTCAGGCTCAGCGGGCGTAGTTCGTTGCCCGTTTTCATCGAGGCGGTTGATAATTGCTTGCCCATCTTCACTTCTACCGCAACCGAACTCCCCATGCATCTTACCATTTTGTCATTTATTTCCTACCCGAGTTCCCATGTGCGGCTGGGTATTTTCAGCCGGTGGAACGTCTGTGGGATCTCCGTGTCGACCTCCTGTTCCACATTCTATCCTATATGTTCTGCCATTTTGGACTATCGTTTGTGTTTGCGTTCGAAGTGGCTCAGTGGTTAAGACGCGAACTTACTGACCGGAAGGTTCGAACCCAACCCAGCATCTCGACCCCTTTTGTCTAGGCTTGGGCAACCTGGCAGTATCTCAGTCCTCGTGCTTCCTTCGGGTGGCATGGCAGCCAGGTACCGAAAGCATATTCCAGCTGAGCGATTATCATGAACGAGAGACTCATTTGAATTTCGTTTGTTTCCCGTTAACATCAACTTAATCTACATCTGAATGTTTACTGCCACGGCAAATCAATATGTTACAGCTTAACGATTGTTTATTTTTTAGGTTTGACAGTGGAAGAACGCGAGGTTGTGGAAAACGGCTTTCGCAGTGGCATAATTCGCATCCTCGTTGCTACATCGACTCTGAGCTCTGGCGTGAATTTGCCTGCTCGCCGTGTCATAATCCGGACTCCGCTTTTCCACGGCCAAATTTTAGACTATTTGTGTTACAAACAAATGGCTGGACGAGCAGGCAGACAAGGTGTAGATACATCGGGTAAGCGCAACCCCAATGTCTCCAATACCGTGCACAATTTACCCCGGAAGTACTGATATTCCCTTGTGAATTCCATCGCCCTCAACTATTTGGACATTCTTACGATCAGACTAATCATGCTTTGATACCGGCGTTCTGTACTCGTTCTAGTGACGTGCCATCATCATCGACAGCATCACATGGTGTTCAACACGGATGCTTCGCTGCCGTACAACCATGATTTATTTGAAAGCCTTATTGTGAAGAAAGGAATAACGGTGGACGGGGAAGGGACTTAGTTCTAGCTTACTACAATCATTCCGAGGTGCCTACACCTCCAAACACATTCAGGCAATCTGGATAGAAACTGACAACAAGATCGTCACTGACATCGGTTTGCAGCCATATCTTGCAGCGTTTCCAACCAGGCGCAGTGAGCATCACGTGGTCCCCATCCTGGAAGGCGAGTAGCACCGACAGCGCCCAAACGTTTCGTGATTTCTTTCATACTCTTCTGCCAGGTCAAGAGTTGGCCACCTCTCTGCTTCCGCCACTCTGAATTGGGCATGGAAAACAGCACTCTCTTCGGCAAACGATGGTTAGGCATGCGCAACACATGTCCCAACCAACTCAGCTTCTGGTGCTGGACACATTCTTCAATGGAAGTACCCGTTGCACAACCGAAAACTCAACGGAAGACTCAAATAAAACCCAAATGAATCTCTTATTTAGGATAGACGCTGAATTGTAACACCCTTTCGGTGCACAGCTGTTACGCCACCAAAAAGAAGCAGGATGGCTGAGATACTGCCAGGTTGCCAGCCTAGACAGGAGCAGTCGAGATGCTGGGGTTGGGTTAAATCCTCAGATCTTCTGGTTAGTGAGTTCACGGCTTAGCCACTGGAGCACCACGTGCTCGTTTATAATATCCTTCAGCTGAATGTGCTGCACAAAAGCCGCTTCATGTTCCAGTTGGAACGATATTCAAGATATCGATATCGCCCCAACTGGAACAAGAGACGGCTTTTGTGCAGCACATTCAGCTGAAGGATATTATAAACGAGCACGTGGTGCTCCAGTGGCTAAGCCGTGAACTCACTAACCAGAAGATCTGAGGATTTAACCCAACCCCAGCATCTCGACTGCTCCTGTCTAGGCTGGCAACCTGGCAGTATCTCAGCCATCCTGCTTCTTTTTGGTGGCGTAACAGCTGTGCACCGAAAGGGTGTTACAATTCAGCGTCTATCCTAAATAAGAGATTCATTTGGGTTTTATTTGAGTCTTCCGTTGACACCAACCTACTTTTCATCTGAATATCTACAACCACAGCAAATCACCATTTTTCACTAGGAGGCTTTTTCTTCCGTTTGACACATTTTCATCATTTTTTGCCCAGGGCAGAGCATACTGTTGTGCAAACCGCGCGACTTGCCTCGTGTTCGACAACTGATCAGTGCTGGGATGCCTGCGGTACATTCATGTCTGATGGACGCCTTTGGGGGATCAGCTGAGTCAACTTTTAAACGTGCTCTTCTGGAGGTAAGCCAGATTAATGCAGCACTAACCTCAATCGAAGCTTGTGTTCAGTGTGAGCTTGAACTGGTTTGCCTCAGAGCATTTCGTCATGCACTCCTAACCCTTATGTGTACAGTGTCCTAGAGGGGAAAGGTTTTAACCTCGTGTGATGACTCCAGCAGGTAAAGTCCGTTGCACTCTGTTTTCAAAGTTGCAGGAAAAGCTCTTTTCAAATGCTCATATTCAAGATTTGGTAAGGTTGTACCTCGAGAACTTGTTATTCTCAAACGCCTCTCTTTTGCTTTTTTTTTGTTGTATGTGACCGGTGACTCCGGTCACCGTTCTCTCGAAAATGTATTGTTCAGTCCGATATTTACCTACATTCGGGATGTTACTTGTATTACATTGTCTGTGTGCTTTTTCCCTCCAATTCCATCTAGCGCCCTTTTTATGACCACAACTGTGTTGTATGTCACCTCGAATTTCTGTTTCGTGCCAGTACCCTCTCATTGTCGGTGCTGTTCGCCGTCCTTGAGTAGCTGGATGGGGATTTGACAATCATTCCTGAAGTTTATTTAGTCTAGGTTTGGTGCCAGTATAGCCGTAAACCGGGAGCAAGATGGTTAGAGAGCGATTTTACTGACCGGAAGGTCTGTGGTTCGAACCCTACCTCTGCCTCTCGACTTCCCCTGTCTAGGCTTGGGCAACTTGACTGTATCCCAACCCTCATACTTCCTTCTGGTGACATGGCAGTTAGGCGTCGAAAGGATGCTACAGCCATAAGCTTTACGAATAAAGTTGTCTTGATTCCACCAGGTCGCCTTATTCCCTCCATACAGCAGGCTGTATAAGCGCGAATATCCGACGGCTTATGCCTCCTTATTTATACAGCCAAACTTAGTGCTGTGGGATCTTCGAGATTTCCTGCGTACCGTTGACATGATCCTCGCACGTAATTTGGAACCCTGCAGGACATTGCGCGCATCAGATATTGATGACGTGCATGTTGTTTCTTACCTCGATTGTCTAGAAAGCTCGCTTGTGCGCTTGTTTGATGTCGAGTAAAGATCGGAAAAGAGCTGGGTCAACTTTCAATCAACATCCTCGATGTAAACACAGTCACTTCCTTTTTGTCAGTGTCCACCTCACGCAAGGTCTTCCGGAGTGGCCTGTCGGCAAACGAAAGATTTTGGACTTCCGAACTGTGCATCTAAATCTGAAGATGGTTCGACAATTTCTTGAAGACACCAGTTCCCTCACTGTTTCACTTTCAGTCAGATACTCCCTCCTTGTTAGACACTGACGCTGCCACCCTTCCTCATCTGATGCTCCGTTTTTTGCTACACGAGGGCTCTTTACAGCCCTTGTGAATAAATTCAAATCATTCTTTGGGAAACGAAAGGTTGGAAGTTAAGTTTCCAATCTATCAGGAAGCTGCTCATTTTTTAGTTTCTCCAAATCAGTTACCTATAGTTCTTTCCCCTCTCACTTTTATCTGCCTCTGGCGGAATCAGAGAAAGTTACAACTTTTGGTGAGCAGTTCCCATCAGTCTCTTCTGTTCATCGCTCTCGCTTTGTCCCAGTGAATCCAACTGGCCGCCCACTATAACCTTTCCCCCCATTTGGTGTTCGGAATGTTCGTCAAGCTTTCGAGTCTCCTCATGCTTGCGAGTCTCGAAGGCTGGAGTGCGTTCCTCCAGTACTCCTAGAAAGTGCACACTTCAGTTGGCACTCACTGTTCCCAAAGTTTCTCACTGTTCTTCTCTACCTTTGTGTTCTTACCTGGAAGAGCCTCCACGCTCGTTCCTAATAAGGATCGTTCTGATTCCTTCGCTACCTTGACTTGGGAGTCGGGCTCGAATGCTGCAAAGACCCCGGAAGTTCCAGGGGAGCGGCGAGACTCCGTACCATGGGTACTCATTCTGAGTCTGTGTGGATTTAAATTCATAATCTCCTGTGCGACAGGAGTGAAGGCAGTACGTTTTTTCCTTTCTGATACCATATGTCCGCATTTATGTAATCAGCGATGTTGCCTCTTCCTGAAGATGGATGGGTTAGAAAAGGCTGGACTAAAAGTCGAACACCCCGGCCGTCAACGGACTATAACCCCGGTGAAATGTCCAATACGGTTGAAAAAAAGCCTGGTCATGCTACTCCAAATGCATCTGCTATGGGCATTAGCACCAAGAGTGTGGGATTTATGTCTTACTTCCTGCGCCCTTGGGCTAGCCCCGTCCTACTCAGCAAAGCGGGTCAGACTTTGCAGTCGAAGGCAACAGTTCACAACGGTCCACTGCCTCCCCTGCTCTTCCATTTTTGCTGACCGAAACTACATCATCTGGACCCAGCCTACCTGTGGTTCATTATTTATAGCTGATAAACTGACTGGCTAACAACCAACCAAACTCCCACTGTCTCCTAGTGACTGCTCGCGTTGTCGGAATGGATTGTAATTTCCATATATCACAGTACGGTCAAACTGTAGAGTTTTCGCCATCCTTTGGGCGTCCTCCCTTGAAGTAAATAACAGACTTTTTGCATATCCAGTTAGTTTCTTTTCAGTGCCTTTTTTGTGTACCGCATTTTTTCTCAAGAAGTCCACTGACTTTAGGGTTTCACCTTTTCCTGTGATTTCGCTTTCTCGTCCAGTGAAAAATCCAACGCTACGACGGAAGTTCCTTTGATTCTCCAGAGCTGACGGCGAGTGTGTTGTCTTCATGCCGTGTTCTGACCACAGCAGCCGGCTGTTTCCGTCCAACTAACAAGCACTGACATGACTGTCGAATCCAGTGGAGTGTTGAACACCCGTTTAGTGTCCTTTGACGAATTACGAATAGTAAAGGAACTTTGCCATACCAGGCTTCTCTAAACGGTTTATGTTGTGCTAAACTGACGAGGTCGCTAAGAGTGAAATTCGGGTGATCGAATCTCAGATCGATGAGTGCAGTATTATGATATTCTCGTCGTCATCATCATTGAAGACAGAAGAACAGTGTTCAACACTGATGCTTCACTGTCTTACACAGTTCGAATTGGTATGTTTTTTGTGAATAGGAAACGCTTAACCACAAGCAGAATTTTATACTTGGACTAAAATCGACTGATTTGAAAATATTGGAAGCCAGTAAATAAATAAAATGTTACTCTAATATCCAGCTGGATGTGTGGCATTCGATGCCAGCGGACAGTGGCTCGTATGCCATAGGATCGATCACCTTGGGAAATCAGTCCCTCTAGTGACCCTTTTATAGAACCCTGCGCAGCCACACGTTAGTCCTCAAAACTAGGCCCTTCTTCCCAGTGAGATAAGACCGCTTCTCTGGTGCGATCTGATTCCTTTGTTTTTTTATTATAGTGGCAGGCGGAGCTCGAGATAGTTCAGTGGTTAAGGTGGACACGTACTGGCCGGAACGTCCATAGTCCGAACCCAACCATGGCATCTCAGCTGCTCCCGTCTACGCTTGGGCAACCTGACGGTATCTCAGCCCTCGTATTTCGGGTGGCATGGCAGCTAGGCACTGAACGCGTACTACCGTTGAACGAAAAGTTTAGCAGGGGCATGCTCTGTCTCGAACTGCTTAGACCTAGTAAGAATGTGTTGCTTCATAGAGCACATCCATCCCCTACGTTCACCTCAGCAACTGAAGGGGTCAATCCATTTCTTTTGCTTACCAAAGGTTATTGCCAATGGATTTATCTCAAATGTCGCCGAGGCCCGCCATTATCTGTCGAGTACACTGATGGCTAAAGCTTTATCTACAGCCACGTCACAGGAGGATTCCAGTCCTGCTCGCCATTCACGCCGCAGATCCTTACGCCTATCGCAAACCAAAGGTGCCATTCATTCCGTGGAAGCTTCAGAAGTGTCACTAGCGGTACCACAGAAACATTCGAAATCTCCGTGGCGGCAAGATCCTACCTTGTCAAAGACGGATCGCATTCTAAACCTATGCCTCTTCCAGCTCTGTGATCATGATCTTATTGTGATAAACCGTTGCACCAATACCGATTGTACACAGTGTCACACAGCAAAGAGTTCCAGTCACTTGAAGACACAAGTCATCCTAAATTGCTATCAGCTCAAGCCAACAGCGTTGGGAAGAGCCGTGTTGTCTTCTTCTCTGGGTCCGACACATGGCCTCGTTGTTTTCGAAGAACTGGACAGAGCCCAACGTTCTTTGGCTTTGGATACGGACCTCCACTTGATCTACTTGGTGAGTCAATCGACCAGGCGTTTTTGTCACATCCAGCTTATTGTTTTGTCAATATCGAGCGTCAGTGACATGTGTTGTGTACTCTCCATACTACTGACAGCGAAACCAAGTAGCGAACAGTGTGCCCGGATTGCTTCTTTCAGTAATAATGCTGCGGCCCACAGCGTACCCGGCCGCGTACTGTGCCATTTTATCTCACAATCCTACTCCCACTGAGACCACGACTAAAAATGCCTAAAAATGCTATCCTTTAGTTGTTATGGTCTTTTGAGGGCTTATGTGTGCTACACCGGCGACGATGGTGGTGGGTAATTTGACTCTGCTGGATCTTTCAAGGGGAGATATATGAAGATAGCCCTCCGGTGCTCTGAAGTACACTGAACTTCCACGTGCGTTGTGAATCATCTCATGTTATAACCGTACCTAATTAACCGAGGCAATCCCCCATGTGGAGATTTTGCCACATTGAGCTCAAGGTTTCATTGTCATGTTTGAATAGACTATTTCACCAGAACGTTTACTGCTGTTGACTATCGAACAACCTAAGGAACTGGAGATGCTTGAGTTTGTGTAATGTCCTGGAGGTTAGGTCTTTTTGGCTCGAACAGCACCGTGATGGCATCTCAGTCAGGACTAATCGTGAGTGTGCGGAAAATTGCCTCTTTCCTTCAGATTCCAAAGCACAAGTATGTACTACCCTGGAAGAATCCAGTGACTCCGGTGCGAGCTAAAGCTTGTGCCAATAAGTAATGCATTTGGGCTGCCCCCATAAGTGCACTTGCCTCCGGGGTAGCACCGTATTTTCAAACAGGAGAGATATCCATGTTTTATAGTGTGTCTGAGTTTTACTGATGGCATTCTTTGTTATACTATGCAACGGTCAGTAGTATCGCACCCCAACCGAGTCCTCTCATGCAAAACTTCAGCTAACTCCGGTCTATCTGGACGTGGGCGCAGGACTCGATTGGTTCCGTTATTTGGAACACTATCAATCCCTGTCTCCGGCTGATCGTCGCGTAGCTGATTTGATCGGTATCGAAGAGCGCTTCATCACAC
This sequence comes from Clonorchis sinensis, assembly GCA_003604175.2. Classification (NCBI taxonomy): domain Eukaryota; kingdom Metazoa; phylum Platyhelminthes; class Trematoda; order Opisthorchiida; family Opisthorchiidae; genus Clonorchis; species Clonorchis sinensis. The sequence goes on along the minus strand of CM030370.1, from coordinate 141,726,448 downwards.
GTTGTGCGGCGGGCGCATCAACCAGTAGTAACACTAGTACTAGACCAGGTGCTTCAGCGTCAAATTCCGAACGTGTGGCTCTACATCGAAGATTCTACACCGCACTCACCTTGTATCGTTTGGTATGTGAAGATGGTTTGGGCACGGTCGCGGAGCAGTTCGGAGTTAATCGTGGGCTTTTGCAAAGTTTACAGCAGCAGGCATCTACTTATGCCGGTGAGTCTACCATGATGAGTAGCTTAATTCTCAGTTAAAGTCCCCTCTGGATTATAGCTCCTTTGCACTCGCTTCCTACATTGCTCTATTTAAATCCACATTTCGGAGACGGCCACAGGTAATATACTCATCTTCAGGCAATATAATTCCGTTTGCAATTTGACTTTCTTTGTTCATTTCTGTTTTAATTCCTTTACCACTAAGGATCACTTTTTGGGCACACCGCTTTGGCGTTTGTATTAGTCACCGGTCAACCCATCTTATTGATTTTCCCAGTTGCATGATGTAATCAGAATCAATTGCAACGGAGCTACCGCTAAGGTGCGAGTTATTCTTTTGAATACTTTCTGCTTGCTTCACTAGGAATGGTCACTATTTTCTGCAATCGCCTGGGTTGGATACATCTGGAACGTTTGCTGGCCGGCTTCCAATCTCGACTGTTCTACGGTGTTGCCGAAGAACTAGTGGATCTGGTACGTTTATTGCCTCTGGTCAACGCTCAGCGTGCCCGTGCTCTGTATGCTGGCGGCTACACCTCCGTCTCCGCCGTGGCTAACGCAAAACCACGAGACCTCTCTAGGTTGTTGCAGCGCGCCATTCCATTCCAGCGGTACGTTTTAGCTGTGGGCGGTCACGCTGATTACCAATAGTTGAATTGAACAATTTATGTGATAACGCGTTTCTTGACCTGTTGTATTTCATCTCTCCGTGTCTGTAATCCACAGTGGTGAGCTGTCCGCGCCAGGGGCCCTTCAACGTCAAACAATCATGCTCGATGACGGAAGGTACGTCGATGAGGAGGAAGCCGCTCCCCTAATCGTCCAAAAGGCTAAGGATTTGTTGCAGCAGGACTTGGCCGCAGTTTATGGGACGCATGTCACTATGCTTCCAGCTACCAGTGGAACTGGATCATCTTATCAAAGCAGCATATGTACGAATGAATCCGATGCGTACCCAGACCAACCTCAATGTCCTTCGTCAGTTGCAGTGATGCATACTTCTTCAGCCATGAATCCTGAGGAACATTCACCCTCACCTCCATTCATCCCCAATGAACCAACTGAAAAGCCTGTTTTGTCGCTAAGACGGGCGTTATCTGAACCCAGTGTGCCGAAACCCAAACGGCGCCGTTCCTCACCTGATGAACGCTCAGAAGTGTCCTCACAAGTTCTTTGTGACAGGCAAATAGAACCTGGGTTTATTGACCTTTCTCCCACACCCAAAAAACCGTTGACCGATGTTACACAGGCCGTCGACATAGCTGCTCCACAGATTGCCGATCCAACATTTATTTCTCAAGACGAATCGTTTGTACTCACCACTCAACTTGTAGCGATTGTCGATAGCCGCAGTTCAAGTTCAGTAGACATCCCATTCACTGTAAGCCAACCGTTACGTGATCAGTCGGACTCCCACATGCCTGCTTCCAGGATAAATCAGCCAGATATTGAGATGAACGACACTCTCACCCTTTCGATGCTTGATAATGCGCTCGATTTGGGAAACGTTTCACTCAGACAGGTTCGTTTGTTGTCCCGTTTAACCTGATTTCTCCTCGCTGTTTTGATGTTCTGTGTGATTTTTACCTTTGATCTTCTGGCTTCTTTTTCGTCGTGGTAATTTGCACTGAAATTTAAGAAAACTCTCCTGTTATCCATACACCATCTAGGTAATGGTACTCTTCCAATACAGCCTTCTGGCAGAAAACATGGCATTTCTAATCCCATGTAGTCCGCAATAGTACTGCACACTTCACGGGTATGAAGAGCGTGCCAAATCGTGCTGCAGGATTACATAATTCATCCAGAACGATCAGAATTCCTCAAGGATTTCATTCAAGAGCAGCACCATGATCGCGTACGCCCCGCTGATTCCACTTTTTTCATAGGATGATCTTACGCCATTTCTGAAGGCTGGAGTCACTGCCAAATTATCCGATATCACTGGTATTCTTTTATCCTTCTTAACAGCTTGCTATCCAAGGCTTTCCTCGACTTCCTTGAAGATTACAAAATGTAAATATTTGGGGGTCGGCACCGTGTTCCGTTGAAGGAATCTTATCTTGCGTTGGATTTCTGTCGCTGATGATATCCCTGTGTCGGCTTTATCTTCAACTTCATAATGTCCATCCGGGCTTGTGTTAACGAAGGCCAACTCAATTGTCCGTAGAGGTGATCAACCAACTCCTCGAAATGAGATTTTCTGGGCCGATTTCTGACCAATCCTTTTAGCAAAGAGTATAACTGACACCGACTTTTATGGCTAGCTAGTTGAAATCGAAGTCCTCATCCATCTTCTAGGCTTTTATCCTCCACCAGCAATTTTTTTAACCCCTTAGGCTCTTGTGTATTTCGGTGTACCCTATCTTGGTCGCTATTTATTGACTCAGTTTTTGTGGTATCCATGATAGCTTTTGGTCTAGAGGATAACCGCCGAGCCACATAGCCCTAGCAAAGGGTTCTAAAAGACCAGATCACTTATCACCAGTTCCCGATAGCCCTCCGCAATGTTTTATTTATTGCCGGCTCTAAAAATTCGACAGCTTTCTGACAACTTTGGGTCGATGTTGCAGACCCCGACCCGAAGCTGCTGGCTTGGTGTGGTAGTCGGGCTTGAGTGCTGTAATGATCCCGCGGGCTACATTGGCTGGAACTTCTTTCCGCAAGGTGCAACCATGCCAGGAAGACCAACGGGTAGCAGCCCGACGAAGAACAGCGAGTCCCCGTACTGCGAGTAATCGTATTACGAGGCGGTCTGGAGGTAAAGTCGTACTGTCCTCTGCGATAGGAGTGTGAAGGCAGTAAGGTGTTTCCCCCAGGCGACCAGCATCCCCATATTTATGGAAGCAGCGATGCTGCCTTCCCGAGGAAGGACGGGTTAGAAAAGGTCGGCCCTAAAAACCGCACTCCGATCGCCCAACGGTTGACCGTGACCGCCGGCGCATTATATCAAAACGGTCGAAATACTTTTAAAACCAAAGAGTCCGGTGCTGCTCAAAAGGCACCTGCTGTGCGCAGCCGCATCAGGAGTGAGACAGCAATGCCCTACTCCCTGCGCCCTCGGGCCAGGCCGGCCCCTACAACCAACCAGGTCAGACTACTGAGTCACTGGCTCCGGGAAGGATCCCCCAAGAAAACCCTAACAACCGCTGTCTCGCGGTCCAGACTCTTGAGTCAGAGGCTAGGGGCAGGGTCCCCGAGCAAAACCCTACACCCTCCCACTCCTTTGTGGGTCAGACATTTGAGTCAAAGGCTCAAGGTGGGGTACCTCAACTCAACCTCCTTCTTCGCCCTGAGCAACGGGGAAGTATCATTTGCCCGCGCAGTTCTGTGTCCACCGATGTCCCTCCCCAACCCCTTCCCACCACACAAGCAAACGTCACTGGGTCACTTGACTGTCAGTTATCTGACCGAAAGGCCTTATGCTCCTCGCTGCCTATTAACAGTAAACAAAATAACACCCTTCTAAATCCACGAGATCCTTTCTATATAGGAGCTTTTAACGTCCGTACTTTATGTCAAATTGGCAAACAGGCAGAGCTTGCTGAAACTTTATACTCCCTTAAAATTGATGTACGCTGTGTCTCCGAAACACGCATACAAGACCCAAGCGAGGAGAGGGGAGAGGACTAAGGGGGTTATTTTTGATTGGAGGTTGAATGTTCAAGATTTGATTGGAGCAGAGGAGAAGAAATTTTGGTATAAAAGTTAGTGCACACTAGCTCTGCTCATTTCTCCGCTCCTTTCGGAATGGCCGGATCTCCTAGAAGAAGCCCTGTGTTTCAAGGAACGCAACCCAGTCCAACTTTGAGTTTCAACCACTGGGTGGAAACTCAGAATGCCCAACCACCATCACCCGACCTATTCAGTGATTCGGCGGTGGACGAAGAATTCTGGACCTCTCACCAACCAAACCCCGCTGAAACGGACACAATACCTGTACCAGAAACACCACCCATACAATACCGACCAGCACTCACACCATTGGACTTGAGTAATGTCTGGCACTCCAAACGCCGACAATTATTCAGCCCCGAACCCTCACAAACAGAAGATAACAAACTGTGGACATTTGTGTACAGGGGTACTCCACCCCGATTTGACAGGTCTACCCGAGCAAACTGCCTCTACGTAGACCATGGTGACCACTTTCACTTTGTGTTCGAGTGTTGTCCGCAAAACAATATTGATTCGGTTTACGTGTAAGAGTAAGTCGAGCCAATGTTCTCCGTCCAGGGTATCCCTTGGGTGTTGGCAGTCCCTGTTGTGGCTGTTCGTGCGGATATGGTCTTCAAAACGGCTGGTTTGCTGTTCCAGTAGGATCTTCATTGTATAATTCTGTATACAATGCTCAGCCGTTTCCTTCCACTGGGGTCCGTATTCCCCATAGATATCATCCCGTTCATCATAGGTGAGGGCTAGGTTGAGCTCGTTGAAACTCCGGGCGTCATAGGTCTCCACTAGGTTCCTCAGTAGATCTAATCTTCTCTTTCTGGTGATATTTGCCATCTTTTGCCTGGCTCCCCTCTCATCCCTCATAAGGGTTTCACAGTCCTTCCTCTCGCGCGGTATCATATACAAATCGTCCCGTAAGTGTTGTAGTTTCTTGCCCACACAGATGATGGGTGTTTGGGCGGCTCGGACTAGGTAAGCTGCAAAGTTATTCCAATTAATCACAGGCTGCACAGTGGCCATAATGGACATAGTTTGTCTTCTGTCTAGGTTCCCGGCCTCAATCAATCTTTGAATTGTCCTGTTCTTGTTTTGCGGACAGCACTCGAACACAAAGTGAAAGTGGTCACCATGGTCTACGTAGAGGCAGTTAGCTCGGGTAGTCCTGTCAAATCGGGGTGGAGTACCCCTGTACACAAATGTCCACAGTTTGTTATCTTCTGTTTGTGAGGGTTCGGGGCTGAATAATTGTCGGCGTTTGGAGTGCCAGACATTACTCAAGTCCAATGGTGTGAGTGCTGGTCGGTATTGTATGGGTGGTGTTTCTGGTACAGGTATTGTGTCCGTTTCAGCGGGGTTTGGTTGGTGAGAGGTCCAGAATTCTTCGTCCACCGCCGAATCACTGAATAGGTCGGGTGATGGTGGTTGGGCATTCTGAGTTTCCACCCAGTGGTTGAAACTCAAAGTTGGACTGGGTTGCGTTCCTTGAAACACAGGGCTTCTTCTAGGAGATCCGGCCATTCCGAACAGGAGCGGAGAAATGAGCGAGCTATTGTGCAGTCAAATTTATACCAAAATCTCCACTCCGCTCCTCCAATCAAATCTTGAACATTCAACCTCCAATCAAAAATAACCCCCCCTTAGTCCTCTCCCCTCTCCTCACTCCTCTCCTCCGCTCATTGGATGGAGGACGCATCGATGCGTCCCATGCTCCAATCAGGGGAGGAGAGGAGTGAGGAGAGGGGAGAGGACTAAGGGGGGGTTATTTTTGATTGGAGGTTGAATGTTCAAGATTTGATTGGAGCAGAGGAGAAGAGATTTTGGTATAAATTTGACTGCACAATAGCTCGCTCATTTCTCCGCTCCTCTTCGGAATGGCCGGATCTCCTAGAAGAAGCCCTGTGTTTCAAGGAACGTTCGCATCGCGTAACCTGGCGGCCACCAACTGCAAATCAACCGTGGACCCAGTTGGACCACGTGGCCATCAGCTACCGGTGGAGAGCCACAATTCAAGACCAGCCATACCAGCAGGCAACGAGTACGACGGCGCACGCAAATCCCTTAAACGGCAAATAGTGAAGAGTCTAAGGGAAGACCGAGAGCTCTGGTGGAAATCGAAAGCTCGGGAAATGGTGAAGGTTTTTGCTACGGGAAACAGCCGTGCCCTATATCAACTGATACGATCTACTGGTCCCAGGAAAGCAATAGTCAGCGAAACAATAAGTGAAAATGATGACTCATTAATTCGCTCGCAAAAACGTCGACTAGAAAGATGGGTCGAACACTTCGAAGAACAGTTCAGCTTACCGCCTGCAACACATACAGGCGAATGAATGTAAACGTTGATCGCCCGTCGGGAGAATAAATAAAGTACGAAATATCCGTACTAAATCCGATCGCACCTTCTAGGCAGTATATCCTGCGAGGTAGGATCCTCATCACCATCAGTGACGGTGACGTCAGATAATGATAAATAATGATCGTTCAGCTGTAACACACTCGGTGCCCAGTTACCATGCCACGTGAATGAAACATGAGGTCTGAGCTATTGCAAAGCTACCCAAGAGCAGTCGAGATGCAGAAGTTGGGTTCAATACATGGGCATTCCGGCCAGTAAGCTCTCGCCTTAACTACCGAGCAATCTCGAGTGATCAGTTTTCACACACTCCCGTTACTTAGGTGGAATATCTCCCACTTCATCGCATTTTTGGGACTTACTCATTACAATAGTTATTGACGTCAGCATCGATGTCTCACTGACGTCCAACAACTCTAATTTATTTGCAGGAAGTTCTGATATGGAAGATCAGAATGAAGAGTGAGAATAGTATAGTTCCCACCTCTCTACAACTTGAAACACTACATTAGCCAGCAGCTCTGAATGGTAGGTCCTTCCCTAACTTTGTAGCAACCCAAGAACTGTAGAATGTCAAGATTTTGTTCCATCCACATTCACCACACCGCAACATTTCGCTCTCCGTATTTGTAGTCAGTCAGTCGAACTTCTGATGAGGTCACACTACCAAATTCCGTAGGCACAGACAATCGCAGTGGAAAGCCGTTGTGTTCTCAAATTACTGAGGATTCCCTCCGATTTTCTCCGTGCATCCACACTGTGCATCATGAGTCAGAAAGTTCCTCGTAAGTCTACCAATCCGATTATTTTGCCTGTGTATTTTCCTTTTTCTGAAGTAGGTCTATCGGAATGATCCACCTTTGCTGATTATACGTTTTTGAGCCACTGGATACCGACATTTGCTTTCCTTGGGGTGACTATCTAACTGTATTTCCATGAGTGTTTTTTTTGGAGTGTTTCTCCTTCGAAAATTGCGTATTTATTTGCCTGTTAAAGGAGACTAATAATTCTGTCTAACTCATCTGTCCCCAGTTTGTGTTAAGGCTGTGGATATATCAGCACTCGATCCAGATAGGTCTGCTCTCCTCAGCAGGTTGAAGCTAACGGTGCGAAGTATTGGGTCAAGCTGACGTTTCCTAAACCATGTTTCTACCCCTGTCACCACCACCAGTCAATACGGATTCGGCTGTCAACAATGGTTGGATCGCTGGACCCCTGCAGATACCTAGGCTAATATAAACGGGTTGAGCTGAGCCTGATTTGCTACTGCGGGCAAACCTGTGAATTCGAAGGATAAGGTCGACGGGGAAACTCGCAAAGGCTCATTGGCATGCATCAGTCGGTCTAATCACACCCAGGATTTCCACAATCCACTTCGTAAGTCACCAGAGCTTACGTTGGTGAAATAGGCTCACAACAGTTCTCTATCGGTAGCACACGGATGAGCCTCGGCAGCTTTGATACTCTCCTGGAAGCGGGTGTCTACCGCATCAGTACGCATTTCCCCCCTGCAGTGCATATTCGCTAGCGCTTACCTACCTATGTATCAGGAAGGTCAGATTCCTGAAAGCAACTACTGAATGCCCGAAATCTACTTAGACCCTCAGCTCTGTAGATGTTGACCAGACAGACAACGCCCCCTCAACATACAGCGCCTCACAGCCTTCTATCAAACCCAGCAGCAGCGCGAGTCAGCGCTGCTCAAGGTCAGACAACGCCCCCGCAGTATGCAGCGAGTCGCAGCCTATACCAAGACCAGACTGCGTGCGTCAGCATTGGACCAAGTTAGACAGTGTCCCACCAATAACTAGCTTGAGATAGTTGTGTCCTGGCGCTCGCACGTACTCACGCTCCCGCACTCGCTTGTTCGGAATATAGTTGTCGTGTTCCCTTCCGTGAGTCTTTTTTCCGGCACTAGGCACTGGAGCGGGTCAGCAATCAGATACAGCAGTTAGCGAATCAGCAGACATAACAGTATCAGTATCCATTGACTGTATTAATGGTGATGTGGATACAGTATTATTAGAATAGTTGTGGAAGGGGGTCTGATCATTCCACAGGTCAACCCTCTGCTCAATTTATTGAATGGATGCTGCAGATGGTCATCGAAAATAAAGGCCTTATTCGATGCTGTATGAAATCCTAAAGTTGTCTTGTCGGTTAAGCTACGTACGGGTGGTTTGATTTAAACTGGTTTTCTCCTGTGACGTATATTTCGTCTATTTTTGTAAATGTCAGAGTTTCCGATCATCTGAACATACACGCACACTTGTTTCCTAGGCCTGTGGACTGTGGCATCCCAGACAGTCAAACGTTGTCACCTTGTTGTTCTCGGATTTTAGAAAACGCTGTTCTCCCGACAGCAGGTAAGTCCTACTTAAGGCTTTTTTTCATTTTGTTCATATTTTTCATATTGTCCCACTCCTCCCCTGTTCCGCCTCTATGGTGCCCTTCACCTTCGTCTCCAGTCACTCGCCTGAATGATATGTTGCGATCCACATCAGAAACCCTATTCAACGTTGTTGAAGTAACTCGAACGGAACCACTGTGGCACACTTTCTTGGGCGATTTCATCGAATGGATACGGCGATTCGATAAGTGCAGCTCCCACTTGAGTTCTATCGCTATTCAACCCTGTTGGATGACGGGATCACCGGATTCACCTATCCTACCCACCGCATCAATTCCGTGCACTTGGCTCTCGGGTCCTGCGGGCCATCCGTCCATGGGAGGTGGTGTTGGTCTGAACTCTAACCAACATCCTTTGCCCCTTACCTTGACTGGATTGGCTGTGTCATCCCAACTTCTCCTTCCAAATACCGTATTTTGGATTGAACTAGATTCTGCGGGTAAGCTCACAGTGTGCTTGTCTAGACTGCCCATACTTAAATCAGGCTGTTCTTCAATTCGCAAACTAAGTCAACACTTACCCAGTGCAAGTAGCACCCTGCTGCCGTCTGCGCCTGCGGCGTTACAAGGGCTTTTCCACCGTAGGCATTTGGCTATATCATACCTGTGTCTTTTAGGTGGTGGAAGCCATATGCAAATGTTGTATTACGGTGCTGTTGTGATTTTCGAGAGACCTAAATGGTGTACCAACGTATATGTGCGTAGTTCATCTGCCAGCAAAAAATAAGCCTTTTCGCACTATTATACTTTGCTTCCGCCTCCCGATTTGCAAATTTCTAAGGATTCTGGTATAGGCGCATCAGGAGTATGCAGGATACCAGTGTCAAACAGGTTTGTTTCAACGTGACCGTCATACGGGTTTTCCAGGCTAGCTCTGTCGTAAGGTTTGCCTACCGACCTACTCTGGCTCATTGAGGCCGGTCACATTGACGATCACTGAAAATAAGTTAATGTAAACACCCTCCTGGTAGGCCACTGAACGAATGAGTCCAGAATTTTCAAGAGAGTGTACACAATCACCTGAGGCATATTACGACGGCGGGTAGAGAGGCCTTGCATCCGAATTCCTAGTACCATTCCACACATCAAACTGCGCCGTGGCTAACACTGGTTAACCTTATATTTATCTTTCTGAAGGGTTACATCCTGATTGAGTACACGCACCAGCCTTTGACAGCCTTTCCACATTTCGAGCGGAACGCTGACTGGATACTGAGTACAAATTTCCTACTCATTTTAGTCACTCATATCTTAATGCGGAAGTAATGCACATGGTCGCATCTGCTTTCCTGTAGCTAAGCCACTGTATTTGGACAGTCCTGCACGCACCGTTTTCGACGGTCAGGTTTGGACATGTTTCGGTTTTTACGTGCAAGGTTGGATGTATATTAAATTAGTTGACCCCACTGCAACCTTGGGGTAACACTTTCACGTGTTTCGTCCCGTGACATACTGTGGGTTGGGCTCCTTCAAGGTGAAACGCATCTTGTGATGCCGACTTTATGCGGTTTCTGCCCCCTGACTTGTCAATACACGCATTCTCCATTCGGCATCAAGCATGAACACCACGTGTATAGACCTGATAACCCAGATACCCCATTGGAGTAGTGGTAACACTCTCGCCTTACATGTCAGGTGTCCGGAGTTCAAACCTGGGCGCTGCCAAGGATATACACTGCTCTCATAAAAGCGGAACTCGAGTCCAGTGCTTCCTATCTGGTCTGGACTGCTTTGAATAATCGCGCCACAACTGGAGTGGGACTGTTCAAAGGCACCTACACTCAGCCAGTGCGAACTTACCCTTTAATTATGAACATATCACTGTTTACTCCCTAACTTCGACGAACACGGGATGGCAGCACCTAAGGCCACTGTACCTGGACACCGTCTAGCCTCGTTATAGCTAACAACAGCCTTACCTTTGGTCATCTTTAGGCGTTCTCTAAAGGTTCCTCCACTGCATCTTCCGCATGCGATCACTCTCCATATCCTTCATTCGTCACTCAACTAGGGTTGTCTCCCTCGCACTAACCACCAGATTACGTGCTCATCACTTTGCTAAAAAGACTACCTCGCCGTTCATGATGTGACTTCGATCGATGACTGTCAATCAGTCGGTTGGCTTGCGGACGTAGAGTACGTGGCGAAGGGGGCGTCTCTTGATTAAGGCTACTGCCGCACACCACTCCACTGATCATTTTTGTTTGAATATCGAGTAGATCGGTATGTGTGGCATTTACTGAATGGCATGAAAAAGTATGTGTGAACTACCCATGCCCATTAACAGTTACTATCGCTTTTCCGAGAACGAAGTTCTTTCTAGCTTCGGTGACCTGTATACATTTCTTTACTGGTGCACTGCCTTCTTCGGACAAGTTATTTTCTTGTTCGAATGATCTTCTGTTATGATTCGCGCAGACAATCACTTTCAGGAGAGGACGTCGCTTGCCGAGGGCTCTCACTCTTTCTCCTTCCACATCCATCGTACTTGTGTTGTTCTAATTTGGCCACTGCGTAAACTTCCGTGTTTCCGTCTGATCAAATTGTCCTCAGTGTGATTGTTTTGTTGCTCAACGTTGACTTTACAATTTACATAGGTGGTACATAACACCTGTAGTTAGCTACCTTTGTTGTTGAATGAAATGTGGATCCTCTCGTTCCTTGGGCTGCAGTACTCCACGCTGCTATGTTTCCTGTCCTTCTACTGTTCATATTTATTTTCCTAGCGTTGTTTGACCCGGCAAGAGTGAAGCAGTACGGGTATTTACGTATCTTGCACTTCTATTGTTACTATGAATTTACTTAGTTCGACAACGGTCGACCATATCGCTACTCCTGGTATGGTGAAATATTCTTCGGCCGATTTTCAGCGTGCCGGCACGCGTTTAACGAAGGTTCTTTATTGATGTGGAACTGCCTCCCACTGTTCAGATGGAGGTAGTTATGAGATGACAGCCTGCTTTAACTTTAGTCTCACCACTCGTTACGATGCATCATCACCCTCGGACATTCATCTTCAACCAGCGTAAACCGTCGACTATGTGGAGTTTTCTTTTTTTCCTAGTGTATTGGGAGGCCATTCGTAGTAGTGGTGTCACTTCGTGCATATTACAGTCAGATAATCCTTGGAGGATGATTTCTAATTTACTGCATTGTAATGGGTGAGTCGCTGTATTTTTGCATGTCTACAATTTCAGCTAACCATGCACAGAGTCCAGCGGAAAAGTCTCCACAAATTCCGAATTAATATTGACTATCCTAAAATCCCAGACATCAGGATTCTCAGCTGGCCTACCAAACAAAAACCACCAATCTTAGCATGATTTCGGGGAAAATCCTGCTCCTCTGTACCACTATGTGGGCGGCCGATGTTACCGCATTATTTGCTCGAGTCAAATAATGCCCGAACGTTGGCCACGAATCTCTTCGTCCAGTGAGAGCTCTTGCAGATGAATTCCGAGTATGTTTGGCAGGCACTAATGGTACAATGCACTAAAGCACATTTGTCGTATTTTGCAAGCTTAAACCGAGATAGGTTGGGTAGCATTTTGGTGGATCTGGACTATGATCTACGGGGTACCACCGTGGCGTGTAGTAAGACAGTCTCCGGAGCAGACGAATTACGAATCGCTGACATATATTCATGCGATCTACTCTTTCCTAGTGTTTGGTGGTTAGCATAGTTGCTCGGGTATGTCATTGTCATTTTTGACCGCCTGATACGCTGACCCGGCCTGTTTTCTCCACTGTTTTACTTCTCGCTTACACCTTCGTGTTTCTATGAAATCCATCAATTTTTTTCGCTAGGTGACCCGCAAAAAGTACAGCGCGCCCTCTGTCTGGATGGCCTTCGAAGTATCTTTACTCATCTCGCACAAAGTCGGATGATGTTGGTTGCATGGGACGCAAAATGGTGGTTCCGTGTCGCCAGAGATCTTCTGGGTTTCGGGCATTTGTCTGTATTTGATCCAGCAACCGCCGGCTGGCTTCGTGATCCCGACCAGGGTCGTCCTTTGTTGTCATCGGAAGTGCTCAGTTTGAATCCCAATACGCAAGAACTTATAGAGCAACTGAGACTGGCAGGTGTCAACTCAGGTTTGTTCCTTATTAGTTTCTCATTGATACTAGGTTTTTAATTCGTTTATAAATTTAGAATGACGCCTAGTCTTGTTTGTGAAGATTGGCTGCGTCCACCCTAAAACGACGCTCTTGCGTTACAATTATTTTGGCTACTTCCAACGTTTGAGTAGTCAGAACCTAATGCTCTACAGAGTTCTTTACCAGGTCGGTGAAATGCCGCCAGAAAGGTGTGATGTGGTCCTATCCATCGAGTACAGCCTGGGAACTATTCTTATTTCGTCAGTCTCTTGTCTTTCCTTGCATGCACATCGATGACACACTCAAGAGCCTCCAACACAATTCTCAGACTGGTCTAATCTGGTCCCGGCGGATTCCAAAGAGCCTCCTAGCATATGCCCTCCTAATCGAATGGTGGTCCCGAGTGAGCTGTCTGCTTTGTCTCGACACATTAGCTTAGCAGCCACTCACTGCTATCTGCTTGCGCAGTGGACCGACCCTGACTTGTTCTGCATGACTGATGCACCCGAGATTTTGTTGCAGTTGGAGCTCCCATGTCAAGCTCTGTTAGCGCGCGTCGAATCGACCGGATTTGGTAAGTTTGTTCCCCTACTATTATTTTCCCGTACATTTTAGTACCTGGACGATGAGTCGCTGTTGGTAGATTTTTCAGCCCTATGCTTCAACTGTTGTGATAAATTCAGACCTAATTTTCGACAATATATGTGGGATGAATTTCTTGTATCAATGACATTGTTCTAATTTTTTTCAGTCTGGTTACCAAGCTATCTTGAATTCGTTAAGAGCATCAGAGTGAGCAAAAGTACATCACGACGATCCGTAAGTGGCACATAAGAGCTGTGTTAATCCGCTTACTTTCCTAAAAGTGTCCCTCGTGTATTTCCTGCTTTTTAGGTTGCCACACCTTACTCCTAGCCTCCTCACTACCCACAAAGCTTTCCCACTTACTGTGCTCTCTACATATCATGGACCAACCGTGTTATGTATAGTAGAAAGTTCGTTAATCTTTTGGGACGTTCTGCGACAAATTACTTGGTGCTTGCAAACTAATTCTGTTCTTCAATTCCCCATGTTATTTCAAACAGTACTTGATCTTGACCTACTGCGGGGCTGTCGGGATGATCTGACACGAAATGCGCAGTTACTGGAGCGGGTTGCTCATCGTCTAGCAGGAGAGTCCTTTAATTTGGAGTCCCCCAAAGAAATTTCGAAGGTGCGGCATTTTGTCAGTTTGCGTTTCCGTCGTTTTTAATTGGTAGACAGGTGCTTTTAGATGTCGACTCGTCTTTACTCCCTCAGTCACCACAGTGACTAGTTCCCGAAGAATCCCTGGTGTATAGTCATACGAACGACTTGCTGTCGTACGGGCTTGTGTACTTAGCCATGATGCATTCCCATTCAATGCCTGCCCCAGCTGGCATTCACACGGCAAAAGCGCGTTTAGATTGGCTTCTCAATGTAGCAGTGGTAGGTGAACGCGCTAGTTTATTCATTAACTTTTAAAGGACTTTGTCAATGACCAGGCCACAGTTGTCCTGAAAAGCTACGTAATCGAATTCGTGACTACTGGTGGATCAGCGGAATTACTTGTGTGTTAGTTCTGTCACCTTGTTCGCGGACCACATGATTTGTTTGATCAACATCGTCCAGATACAATCAGGACTAAAAGTGGTGCCCTAGTTGGATCCAGACTGATATGCCAGATTCGGAGTCTGACACCACCTTAGCCTGCCCGGCCACTTCATTTTGCTGTGAGGTAACTTGGTCTGGGAAGTCACTTTCTCGAGACATTCGTTTTTGCTGCAACTGACTTGTAACAACAGCACTCCAATTACTTTTATCAGCTGAATGGCACAACTACAGGACATTGATTTACTGATAAGGGATTCTCATTAGAGCTTTAATGAGAAAGCCGGAGGAAGCGTGGTTTGTTCCTGGATGGGCCAGCTTTCGTCAGCATTTCGTGTGCACCATTTTGAACTCTATGCTGTAACCAGCGCTACTTTCTGAACATCGCCAGTTCGTGAATTCAGTTAGCGAAAGATCATTCTGGTGATGCTCAACAGCGCCGTTCTATCCACTTCCCTATTTTTAACCTTTAATCCACTGGTCCTTTTATTTTTGCCGTTTCATCAACACGTGAACCGTATTAAGTTCGTACACGGCATATGGCTGAAAAACTAAACTGCAGTGATTCACAGTCAACTCGACCATTAGCTATAGGCCGTTTGTCGTACCACCCGCAGCACTTCAGCGGTAGTGGACCGTTCCATTGGTCACTGGAAGGTGAATGGGGCAGAAGGAAGAGCCTATGCTCCGGGATCCCAGTTCAGTCTTTCACCTCATAAATCGCGCACCGAAGTGCATGATTCCAGCTGCTACAGTTTCGTTCACCGAGAATAAGGGGACTAACGAAGTGAACGCCACTCCTTTTAGGCGATGACCCAGTTATTACATTCACATTGGATAATTTCTTTTGTCCGGTATGGCTATGATTGAGTTCTCGTCTGAACCAGTTCATTTTATTGCGAATGGAGGTATTTGGTTTGCTTCTTTCATATAATTTGAGGCCACAGCGCAATACAAATCGGAACCAATCATTGAAATTCTGCGAAAGCTGCGTTTCGGCTAACCAATCGGCTGGTCTTCGAAAGTATATAAA
Organism: Clonorchis sinensis; assembly: GCA_003604175.2. Classification (NCBI taxonomy): domain Eukaryota; kingdom Metazoa; phylum Platyhelminthes; class Trematoda; order Opisthorchiida; family Opisthorchiidae; genus Clonorchis; species Clonorchis sinensis. The sequence goes on along the minus strand of CM030370.1, from coordinate 141,711,036 downwards.
ACCAAGCACATACGGAAGAATGGCTCACCCAACCACTCATTGATGATGTCAGCTCGATTGCCTGCATGCTTAGTGGAGAGATGAACAACCGCCTGATCACCCCTCAATGAACGCATCCGAGTTACCATTGTTCCCATACATTTCCAGTTGAGGATTGATATACATCCATCTGGTGTAGTATCTAACAGTATTCGTAACAGTTTCATTTTTCTGCTGTTCATTTGTATCAATCCCAATCTGCTATTAATAGATGAAGGATCTTGTTCACAAGCGGGACGGCTCAATGGTTAGAACGCGAATTTACAGACCGGAAAGTCCCTGGTTCGAACCCGACCTCTGACTCTCGACTTCCCCTGTCCAAGCCTGGGGAACCTGGCAGTATTCCAGCCCTCGTGCTTCCTTCGGGTGGCATGGCAGTTAGGCACCGAAAGGGTGCTACATCTGAACGATATATATACAAATGCGGTGTGTGTTACGAGTGTTTCTGTCTGATGGATATGATATCGATTAAGAACAAGTGAGGTGGATTTGTTTATCACCTGTCTTTATGATGGCTGACTCCATCACCTAAGCAGTCAAAACATGTGATTCGTTCGTCTGAAGTGACTACTCCTAGGTAGTTGGGTCATTCTTCCAGACCATTCATCATTCGCCACTGGAAATTTGCTCTTCCTTTTTCCCAATCCTTATTTGCAACTGTTGATTTTGTTATAATGAATACCTCGTCCGGTATCACTTTTTGAATCTTAAATGTCCTTAATTCGTAAGTATGAAACACAACTTGATTGTCACAACTTTCCTCCTATTTGTCAACTTTCTTACTTCGCCCATCCTTACCGATCACTTACTCGTCTCCTCTGTCCGATTAGGTTTTGTTTGCGCGGCTCCATCTCCCCCACCTTACTGACCCCACTGATCATGTTGCTGCAAAAAAGCGCAGTCGTGTAGCTCTGCTGACCGGTGGACGCTCTCAGTCCCGCGGCCCCATTTATCCCCGCGTGACAAATGCGCTTCTCACTCGCTTGTCTGGTCTGCACCCATTGCCTTCAGTTATTATTCAATGGCGACATATCTCGTGTCTGCTGACGAAAACGTTCGCTGGACTCATGGCTGCTTGTGAAATTCACGCCGATCGATTTCTTGTTGATCAGGTAGTGCTGAGTTCGCGGTTTTCTACCTGTTTTCTTTCACGTTGATAGCTTGCCATCATGATTATTGCCCCTTTCCCCACAGCGCTGTTCGACATAAATACTGGACGATGGTTAGGTAGAAAATGAAATGCTTGTACAAGAATTAAGAAATCTTGGGCTTGACTACACTTTGGAATTGCCATGGCAACTTTATTGGCTCATAGTTGAAATCAAATCAACATCTGAAGTAGATTTTCCTCTGTTTTTTGGCCTGTCATAAAGATGGTGGCATTTTTCTAGTAGTTCGTCTGGAGAAGTCTTCTGATAAGCGAGGACAAATACGTTAAGAGTAGAGGAAAACGAGGTAAAGTGATCAACCAGAAGTGAATTGGAGTCTGTCACTTTTTGGGCATATAGCCGTGACCATCTTGATTTTACTGCTTAAAAATCTGCAGCCGCGGTATTTAGTTGATTAGCTTGTTGGTCAACGAAAATGTGGTTGTCAGTTGCTGCATAAATGTTCCGGGTTGCGGGACACATCAAGTTGTCGTAGTGTACATAGAGACGCGGAAGGGACCTTGTTTACCTGAAAACAACCAACTTTTCACATATTTTTGTTGCATCCCTCTTCTGGAAAGACTGCGACCACTGACTACATGGTCTGGTTGGTGGCGGATGACGAAAAACCTTGAAACCTCGCTGAGCATGTTCGGAAATCTGCTCGTGACCCACATTTCTAAGCCATCAACCGCCTGTTTCACTTGCCCCCCACCTTAATTATCACAAGCGACGCTGATGGCGTGACTGAGCCATATCTGCCAGTGTCACTATCCATTAATGAGTTGAGTCCCAGATTCCTTATACAGGGAGGCGATAGTTGTCGATCCAACTGACTTTATTGCTTAATGTTTCCACACTTCGTTACCAGGTCATAGACTGTCCAACACTCGGTCGCTTCCACTCAGCACGGGGCTAGGCGAAAAAAGCTGTGCGAAGCAGATGTCTCTATAACGTGCGAAGTACATGTCCTATAAGGCGTGACTAATTCAGCTATGGCTGAGTAGTTCCTTTTTTCCTAAACGTATCTGGCGAACGTCAGCAATGCTGGTCGGATGTGCCCATCAGACCCGACCAAGACCAAGGAAATCCACGACTGATGAGTTGTATCTAGTGCTTCTCGTCTTCGGTGTGGACTCACTAGAATAATTACACCACGACAGGAAGAAGAGCGTTCGAATGAGTTCGATGTGAATGCAAATCCCCAAATCTCGCGACCACCTATAGCTAAGAGGAAAGAGACGAGCCTCTTCATTTGGCTACTTAATTGTGGCAGGTAGTATATATTAGTGGCACTTCGACATCACAGCCGGTTGCTTCGAAAACCAACCCGGTGAATTTCCAGCATTTTTTTAATTTGGTGTCGGATTAGGGAAATACGGTATGGGATCATCCATACCCTGATACCGCACGTTTCACTGGATACGCATACGCAAATTCGCAGCGACTAACTTGAAGGTCCCGGGTTCGAATCGCCTCGAGAATCGTGTGCTGTTCACCGCTGATCATTCGCAATAAAGATGAAACAGCTGAACAGTGTTACTCAGCTTTTCAGCATAGACTGACTTCACTCCTAAGACCAAATCTTAACTACAGATGACTGGATCAGGATTTCATAAAAATAACGCGAAAAGTACAGAGATAGAGGGCAAGGGCATTCCAACAGCGTAACCGTCAAATGGGGCTTCGAATGCTGGCCAAAAATAGTGCATTTTTAGTTGGAGTTGAATGAAAGTGAGACAGTTCATAAATCTTTTTGATTTGTGAATGAAGAACATAGAGCTTTACAAACTGACGAAGTTTTTGTTCAGCAATCAACAGGTTTTTTAAGTGCGTATGTGGACCAGCTTAATTGTCCACGATTGGCATGGGACCATAGCGTTCGAATTTTATCCGGACGATTTCAGGTTACTATTTTGCCATCGTTGTTCCTAACAGGCAGGGAACAGCTGTCCTTCACTTTTAGACTCTTCAGCACAGGTTGGTTGAAATTTTATGCGTAAAATCAACTATTGAGATCTACTTACAAACCGAGCTCCTATGTGAAAATTGAGGAAAACTGAAGTAAACAACTTTCAAATTCTGTAGCTAAACACTTGACACAAACCCTCTACTAAGTGCGCGCAAATATGCATTCAAAATAGCACAACGGGCAGAATTGAATAGGTGGCGATTAATCAGCATGTGGTCCAGGACTTGCGAGATGCGGTCGAGGTATCCTATTGGGACATGCAAACTGCGGGAAGTGTCGGGGGTGGAATGGAATCAGGTTGTCGTTGAACGGTCCGAAGTTATATCCCCTGGGTCCTCTAAATATTCTATGTCGCACGTTACTTTTGATTTTTACACGGTTGCCTTATCTTGTATCCAGTGTGCCATCAGCTCACGTGGTTATACGATGCAATAAACAGGAAGCTGTTCCAGAAGCGAGAAGCAAGCTCCAGTGTGGTGGCTTTCCGTCGTGTTTGCGGTCGATTTGACTAGTAAATTTGGTCACGTAGTAGTCTTGCGGTCTAGAGTTGTTGCATTTTGGAAATCGGCTGGAAATAGAAATGTGGATTCCCAAGTGCTTCAAGCTGAACTTGTAAACGGCAAGGCCGTGAGTCAACCGATTTCAAGGGTAGCTGCAGGAAAGTCCACTTCAATGACCGTTTGAGGGACGCCAGCGATAAGTTGATCCCGAAGTGGCCTGATTGGCAGTGCTTTTGGTCTACATCAGTATTAGGTTTCCGAATTCCTTCATTTCTACCTAGAATGTGTACAATGTGGAATAAGTAGGCCAACTCTTGAGCAGAACACAAATGTTCACACAGTTGACTCCTGTGAGTGCTTAAAACTTACTTTGGCTGAATTCAAATAGCAAAATGAAGAAGTTAATCAAGTAGTGTTCTCCCGATATTCACCAGTCGCACTGGAGCTATTTTCACATGACAACAGGCAATGCAATCCTGAAGACTCGATTTTGAAGTAGATTGGGTGAGGAAGAGATGCAACTGAAACCAGTAGGGACTGAACTCTGTAAGTGCAAACTCTATTTTCGGACGCATAGAGTGGAACAATAAGAACTGCAGTACTGAATGTTGCAGAATCCAGAGATTTTTCTCATCGTTGATAGCAACATAATTGGTGGAAACCGTAGTGCATCGCACTCGCATACCTGGATTGGATCAACGTAACAGTCTTGACCACGTGTTTCACTCGTCGCTCAAGAGTGAAAAGTTTATCTCTGACTGACGTTGAGCCGTAAATCGATGTGTTTTAGCATGTTTACATTGGACATTATTTGTGTACATTACGATGAGTGTTGTGGACCAGGGCCGTCCTGTTTGACACAAAGCCGCGGTAGATACTTAGTGATCCGCGGTTTCCTTGCAGCTGCGTCCAGGTTTCCGGTTGCCAGAACTCATGGTCTAATCTAAACAATACAATGTGTTACCTTTATGTCAAAGATCTGGATGATTTTATGGTTGCATTGCACTGAATTCGTGTACCACCACGTTCTATTTGATGATGCTCCACCCATTACGTGATAACAGTGGAACTATCGGGTGGACTAATGGATTATCTTGAATTCCATAAGTGTTACATTCAACATTTCACATACCTGATTTACCGTACAGCCATTTTGTTCACATTTCTCGAGATACAATAAAGGACTATTCGCCGTTGAAAAAACGTAGACCATTGTAGCTTCTCTTTTTCGCTTACTAGAAAACTATCACACCTGGGCGTATATCTCCCACGTACGATGTCTACACGGCCACTGGACGGATTGTATCCTGTTTCCCGAACATCCAAGCGGTACCGAAAGACATTGTTATCGACTATACTCAGATTCACACTCGTACACCTCCATCTGTGAGTAACTTTTGTCCAGCAGCTAACTCTGTCACCGTTACTGGTGAGGATACCGCCAAACACTGTACGTGGCCAGATCCCCTCGCAAAAATGCTTTCGGAACTTCCAAACGATCGCTTGGTAAGTTATCGATTGATGGTATACTTCGTATCAGGGCACCGCTGCTCTCAGACAGCCTCTCCCAACCTATCAGCACACTACTCAACGGAATTAAAGTAAATATCAAGATGTAAATATATCCCAGAATAACAACATACTACTCAGTGAATTAGTGAATCTCGAGCTATGAACTTCAAAATGCAAAACTCTGCAGTGCTCAACTAATTAAACAACCAACTACCTGAAATTAAACATGACATTGCTGTGTCTGACCGTGTTCTATCTTCAGCGATCAGATGAGTTATGAGCGGTTTTATCTTAAGACAATCATCCGATTGAGAGTGTCGTTTGGTCATCTAGGCACCATTTTTTGCTGAAGTCAGAGTTTGGCCAGCGAGAAATAGGGGGAATAAAGCTGATGCCGCATCGTCATTTTCGTCACTGTTTACTTGGTTCCTTCAGTTGATGTGTACCAGTAAGACGAGCAGATAGCCAGCACTTAGCCTTTGCCGGGTTCATTAAAGTAGTAAGTTCTTATCAGTAGAATTGGCGCATAGCTTACTCACAGACCCAGCCTCTCCTTCCTTTTCATGCTACCGCATTCGACAAACAGTGGCTTATTGTCAACGAAGCACAACTATCCCAGTTAGCCTGAACCTCGGGTTTTCTTGGCAGGTTGTCACAAATTCGTCTTGCTAATTAGCAGGAGCTGTCACGTGTTATCAGACTAGCTTAACTTCCGCGAACAAACCAGTTCATGGACAACATGATCGACGACATTCAATTCACGGTGAAAGAACTAAGTGATGACAAGCTGGTATTCCTAGACATATTCATCACTTTGCCAAATAGACGGCTGGAAACCTCCCACCCCAACAGTAAATCTCACCTTGTGGGTCCCTCAGGTGGGGTGATGACTCCATTCGTCTTGAATCCATTTAAGCAGTACTGTATGCGCGTCATCCGGCGCTGTCATCCTCAGGCAGCTGGAAACCAATCTTCAAGCCTCGACGCCCAGTCTATCTGACTGCCTTTAATGTTCAAACTCCGAAGCAAACAGAACAACAAGCTGCCCTTACTCTTACAATTGACTCGCTTGACACTGTTGTTGCTGTGTATTGAAAACAAGATTTCAAGATGCAAACACAGTCATTGAGCTAACTACACTATCGCTGCACTCAATTCCGGCTACGCACCTCCGGCGATCCAGAAGCTGCTGCGGCAAGATGTTCATGGGTTGGTATCCTCCTAGGTCACCGGGCGAAAAGATCCTTGTTTGACTAGATACCTGTTGATAGTCGCATCTGTGTGGTTCGTCTGCCAACGTGCATGAAGGTGTCTTACAGAGATCTGAATGCATAAGTGGACAGGCTTAGCGCATCTGGGACTCAATAAGATGGTCGACATGGATTGTACTCGGTACGTACGGACAATGGCGAACGACTATTTGAGCTATGTGCAGACCATTTTGATGCAATGGTAACTTCCGAAATAACCGAATTCATCTGGCCACATGGTATCCTAGTAATGGACCCAAATCGATCACATTGTCATCAGTTACCGATAGCGCGAACCAATAACCGGCTGCCGGTCGTTTTGGAACTCATGTGTGGATTCCGACCATGCACACGTCCGGAGTCGCTTCACCCCTTGTTTTCAGGGCCTCTTGGCAACTGAGATTGGGATGTTAGACTTTAGTAATGCTCCGAAAATGTCGGTGCTCAAACGTACCCTCAGCTGGTAGCAGCCAGCTTTTTGGCGCGTACAACAAAATAGTGCGCACCGCCTAATTGCTGTCACCAGATTACTCGGACATAAACGTGCCAAAAGGCTGTCGATTTTCATCCGTTTCTCTGCATGTGGATCAAGTAGAGTTGAGGTTCGACTCAACAATGTACGCAATCTAACCCAAGAACGGAAATTTTTTTTCAAGATTGTGGTATTCCGCCAAAATGACCATGAACAAGCACAGCCACAAAAATCGAGCGAACCCCTGGAGCCCTAACGACAAAAGGATTCCAGAATTATCAAAAACTAGACCGTCTGAAGAACAAGAAAGTAAACGTAAGAAAGAAAAGAGGAATAGGAAACCAGCAGATGGGTCATTTTGAGTGGAATATAGGACCAGCACTTGGGCCATTAGCTGGAGCCCTGATAGAGTTCTCAACGTCAGATGGGCGGACGATTGAGCCACTGGTGGAGACCTTTGGCTCAAATTCCTAACCGTAAACCGGCAGTTGTAGCCCCCAACCTAACAGTCTGCTCCATCTCCATCCGGAGGAAACCCTAGCAGGAAAGGCCACCTGTATGCTACACCGTGCGGTACAAAAACAGCGGTACTGTGAGATAGTCCAGTCTAAACATTTGTTCGGAATCATCACCCATTTTCCGGAGTGTTGCCGTTTTGCTGCAGACTTAACTCATGAACGGAATCAAACGCGAATTCTGATCTGCTCTCAGGCTACACACGTGGACAGAATGGACTTGAGTGCCAGAATTGCCGTGTTTTAGTCCCTCAGCTTTTTCGTCTTATGAATTTTTTGACAGGTTTTTGGACCAGTGGATTGATCCTCTGGTACGTGCTTCGTTTCATTCAAATGCATTACCTCACTTCTGATATCCAGTGATATTGAAGCTCGTGGCAGCTTCTCAGTTTGCATCTATGTGCTTGTGCGGTACTTTTCCACACCAGTAACTGCCTAAACAAATCCATACAATCGACGTTAATGAGGTGGATGACGAGGCTGATGTTTAAAGTGGGACCACAAGTGGAATGGCTCGATCGATCCACGAATGACGGGTTCAGCAGGATTGATGGAAATTTCCCCCGATGTTTGATTGTGCCAGTTTACCATATTAGTACGCAACAATAGCACTCACAAGGTCGATTCACACCTGGGCCTGCATTGTTTAAAGGAAATAACGGTGATTTTCATCAAATCGTTGAAATATTCGCTTTTATTAGACAATGTTTTGTTGTAGCTTAGAGTAAGGCCTAGAGTATAGACGTAGCGTGCTACTCATAAGGTTGCTGAAAACTTCGACAGCCCTTGACTGGTTTCGCCCCTCCTGGTGCTCATCAGGTAGGCGCAGTCCTCGAGTTTCCGTCAGTCTCATTTTCTAATTGAGCCCAAATTGTACGAAATTCGACAACTACATTCATTTGGACACCATTTTATTTCCCACGGAAGATCGATCTGAAACTCAGCTGAATTATTCGTTTGCGATGTTCTTAACGGAAAATGGGGAACTGTGCTTATCTGATCAGCTTTAAGAAGGGCAAAAAATCATCCAGTTGTAGAACCATTTCGGTACCTAACTGCCATGTCTCCCGAAGGAAGCACTGCCAGGTTGCCAAAGCCCAGACAGGGGAAGTCGAGAGGCAGAGGTCGGGTTTAGACCTTCCGGTCAGTAAGTTCGCACTCCAACCACTGAGTCATCTCGACCCCAGCAGTATGTCTACTTTTTGGCACATCGCAAACGAGAGATTCAACTTGGTTTCAGGTGGGTATCCCCTGAAAACCTAATTGGTATGCATATGAGTGTATTTGTTGAACCGAACTATCCTATCGGTCCAGACACTGCAGTTTTAACGTAGAAATGTACTCTAGTACCCCAGTGTCCAACAGTTCGACATTATTCGGGAAATAGCACACCATAGGCACGTATTTCTCCGACCATCACGTTCGAGTTTCTTTGTACTGGCTCTTAGTTCATTGGAACTTCAATCACTAGCGAGATGCCATATCTGGACGACTCAATGTAACACTGAGCAATCCAGATGGCTATAGGCCGGTATGTTCCTCAGCGGGTGGGCCAGAAAACGACGATTTTTTTAACCGGGGTGTTATCAGCGTGACGAATTGACATGATGTCTGCGGGGATCGTTGACCGCTTGCAAACTAAAACGCAGCACAAAAAGTCCTAACCAACCACGATATGATTGACGTCAAGCTGATACAATTTAGGAATGGTGCACATGCTCAGACCGCGTTCCATTTTCGTTTTCGTCCTCAGTACGCCCCCAATTCATGAATTTTTATCGTACGGTGAGTTTGACATTATGAGCCGCACCAGCCCTCGATGCAGTTTTTAGCAGACTGTCTCGCAATTGTTAGGCTTAGTCACTGCTTACATGCCTGTTTTCTGCAACTTTTTCCTCACAGATTATTCGTCCGCGACGCGCTTTTCAGGCCTGTTCTGGGGGAATTCTGGTATCCGCTGATTTCTGCCAATTGGAGCTGCGTCTCCTCGCTCACTTTAGTCGGGATTCAGACCTTCTGAAATTACTGTCGATCGATGGGTCAGTGGATGGTACGGATAACTACCTACCACCACCACCGGAACAAGATGCTTTTCGTAAGGTAAGGGTCTCAGGACGCTTCATCTGTTGGCCTTCTGTACACCTCGTTTTTCGGTTAATGAAACCCAAAGAAAGTGATAATGCCTGTGGGTTCAATCCAGTAAGATACTTACTCTGAATGGACTTTTTCCTGAGCTTCATGGCAAAGGTGGGTGAAACTCTGCTTCCAATGTGCACTAAGACTACTTGCATCGCGATTGTTCAGCCGAAAATAATACTTTTGACTCTGGTTTTCATCCAATCAAATTTCTTGAGATTTGCTAGAGGTGTTTATTTCTGAACGGAACACTGGGTTTCGATCTCAACTAAATGTCAGAACTGTCTGGTTTTCGTGCATTGTGTAAACTCCTCTTTCACTGTATTCCGGTTTCAGTTAGCTGCCCATTGGCTCCGATTATCCTCCACTCACGAAGTAACCAGCAACCAACGACAACAGGCGAAGCAAATATGCTATGCCCTCATCTACGGAATGGGTGTCCAAGGTTTGGCTTCTCAACTGAATGTCCCAGAAGCGACTGCCCAACGTCTGATGGATAGCTTTATGTACGCATACCCTGGTAAGTACGATGTTACCGCCGAGATGCAGTGATTCGCTAAGAATTCGATGACTGGTCTGTTTACCGGTGACTCATGTCTGATACGTGTGCGTGGTCAGGGTGAACCTGACCCGATTTGAAACTACCCTAACTCACCACCGGATATGACACTTCATACCACACAGCTCAAAAAACGCAATACCGCCAAGGGTTTCACGATCTGTAGCTCTCCCATACTTCCTACATTGAGTCACTCCCTTGTGAATGCCAAAAATTGCTCATCGGAAATCGGAGACTGCAAATCATCCTACCAAACTGCTATGTGTTTCATTTCGATAGAACATGCATTTTTCAGAGTTCTAACTGGGAAGATTCATTCATAACCTCGCGTTGAAACTTTTGGTGAGAATGAATAAAGTCAGCATGTCTAATCTGCACCGATTTGGAATAGCACGAAACTAAACTGACGTAACCTCTTACCAGCCGAAGCCTGTTGATCGTGTTTTGTGTCACACAACTGTATAAGACGTGGATTTTGTCGCTTCACTTCCTGAAAGCCCTCCATTTTGGTTTGTTTCTTTTTCAATAATGTTCCGAATACCTTTGGGTACATTCGATCTCATTGTAGGCTGTGCGCGGTCGTTAAGCGTTCACTACAGCTTTTGTTTTCAAACCTGTTGCAATCTCTCCGTTTCATGTGGAACTTCAAGACATTATCTGTGCCTTATCCTTTTCCTCCCACCTTGAAGGCATTCAGCGGTTCATATCTGATACCATCCAGTCAGCCCATCGTCTAGGTTATGTCAGCACTTTAAGAGGTCGCGTGCGACTACTGCCAGCGTTGGGCGACAAGGAATCGGGAAGTTCATCCGCTCAGCCACAACTAACTGTTCCTCTGCTGGTCCGAAGCGGCCCTTTGCAAACCCAGCAATACTATTCTACCGCCAAAGTAAGTTGACTTCGCTCTCTTATTGCGCTTATTAACTGAACTTGTTAACACACCCAGCTCAAACCTGTCGTTGGCCTTCGAACGTCATGATATTTGTCACCCGTACCTACTGTTAGACCAGTATGATGATCTGTTTGATATTATCCTCATATGCTAACCCACAGGCGGAGCGACAAGCAGTTAATACAGTCATACAGGGTAGTGCTGCTGAAATCGCGAAGGCCGCCATGCTTGAGGTAGACGAAGTCCTTACGTCCAACGACTGGCATGACAACTGCCGGCTGGTTCTACATGAACACGATGAACTCCTTTACGAGGTAAGTAGCTATTTAACCCTGTATGTTGGTATGACCGGCAAGTATCATCTGAGAGTGCCTATGTGCGTCCAACTATCGGGCGCGGTGGATGAAACTGCTTAGGTGTAGGGCCACTAGAAATTCAAGCATCATTACTAAGAAGTGACTTTTACGCCTACGTGCTCGAGCATAAAGTTCCTCTGGTTAGACAGTTGTAAAGATGGGCAAATCCGTACGCGTGAGTCGGAAGATCTATTGATGGTGCAATGGTAGTTCCTCCGGCCAATTCCACACGTCATGTAGAGGTTGCGCCTCGCATGCAGCAGAGGCAGGAAAGGCAGTGGAATTTCGATAGCTGGTAGTTGATCTGTTTCCGAACTTCGCAAGGCGCTTGCAAATGTTCGTCGTCAGTCAATCAATTGAATTCAATTTATCAGTTATAAACCGTGTGCCATAGGCATATTGGTTCCAGCTGCTACAGTCTCAATCACCGGAAAACGGGAAAGTGAAACATACAACCAAGTCTTGGAGGCGAAAGCACGTTCAGTTTATTCAGAAATCGAGTAGCCACGCATCGAAGGCGATAGCTTTGATGCACGAGCGCCACTGACTGCGCGATTGGGCCATTTCCGCCAGTAGCATTAGCCACTGGTGATTTGAGTCCCGAGGTCCCCATTCAGGGAGACGGCAGTTGTCGACCCGACTAATTTCACTGGTTAGTGTTTTCGTACTTCGTTGCCACGTCATACACTGTCCACCTCTCGGTCGCTTCCACTCAGAAGAGGTCTGTGAGCCAGACGGTCTTCTGAAGCGTGAGTAATTCATCTATCGCGGGAGAGTTCCTTCTTCCTAAGACCATCTGGCGTACCTCAGCGTTACTAATCCGATGTTCCCACCAGACCTCACCAGTGCTTCGGAAACACCGGTGATCAAACACTGACATCTTCCGTATGTCCTCTGCATGTAGGGACCACGTCTCTGATCCGTAAAGCAGTATGGATCGCACCACCGCAGTGTAAACTCTTCCCTTGACAGACAAGCTCACGTCACGTTGGTCGGAGGTTGGGAAAGCTGCGCTGACCTTTCCGATTCGAGAAATAATCTCATCTCCAGCCAGTCCACCGGAACTTGAATAAACTTGTTTCCCTCCCGGGAACGCTTCCTCCTTTGAAACATTGCAAAATGTTGAGACATTACTTTCTCCTTCTCTTTAGATAGGCATAATAAAGATCTTACTGGTAATTTACCATTGCTTAGTTAGCAGAACTCATCTTTCAAGACACACTAATGGGTAAACCCTATCTAATAACTTCAGATTTGCACTTTTCGTTCAAACTGCTTTTTACCAAAATTAGAAAACTCATTCTACGCTCTTAAACTGTCGACCCTTTCGGTTTCATTTATTCACAAATTCCGTTATTCATCAGTGTATTTACTGTTCTACCGTACTTTCTGGCCTCCTGCAGGAACCTTCTTGCCTCACTCAGGTCGCCAAAACATGTCCTCAGGACCATCTCACTCAGCCTTATGGTAATCAAGCAATGTGACACTCGCAAAACACCCTCCACATCCGATTGTATCTCGGATTAATCTGGGTAAAACGTGGGAATGATAAAGTGGAGGGAGAACGGTTGGTTAGAATGCAGGCATACCGGTGCCATAACCAGTGATTTCGCAGTCCTCAGGGAAAAGCAGATAGTCGTACTGTAGCTGCGGGAAGCGATCCAATTAACGTTCCCAAGCGGTAGGAAAAAGTTGCACACATGACGAACAGACTGGGGTCCTGTGCTAAATGTTTTGATAACTTATTGTTCTACCCGATCCCCAAGAACTGTACCTAAAACATTCGAAGAAATTCCACCGGACAGTGCGTTTCTCCATTTAGCATCTGAGTTGCTTGGGGTATTTCCCGTATGTCCTGTCCATATAACATGTGGGAGCCGCCGGAGAAACTACCATACCACCGTCATTACAAGTTCTGACTCACACCTCCTCGTCATTACAGCAATGAGCCTTCATAACTTAGTTTCATCGACCTATGCAACCTTCCAACTTCTTACAATACATGCTCCTGTTTTAATGAGTGCTGTACTTCAGTTTATTATTCCCTTGGTATATTCCTGCACCGAGAGAAATGAGCGGCCCGCGAGGCGACGATCTGAGCATTTTGGCAACCCAATGTACCATAATGGAGGACGTCGATACACTACCCAGCGTATTATCAGGTTGGACAACATATAAAGATCTGGTGTACCATAATGAGGGTTGGACCTGTTTGATCCTCAAAAAGTGGACTACTCCGATGGTCCGACGCCGCCTCTTCGCCAGGCTTTCGAGCCAACAGTTTCGGTTAGGAGCCCTATTTTTTGTCCAAGTTTAGGCGGCACCGCATGCTTCAGCCAACATACAACCATGAGTAACAGACAAAAATAATTATGCCATGTCGGCTGTCGCATGGTGCTGTCAGATAGGTCATCTCTCTTATTGCATACAACAGGGAAAGTAAGCGAAATTATGCTGTTGCTGGAGTCCCTAAAACCCGGAAGCAACGGTTATTCCGTCAGCGTAATTCATTTCCGAGATTGTTGCTTAGCGTGGTCCATGGCTGCACAACCCTTGTTGTTGTCAGGTCCCCAGTCGGGTGCTTATTATTGTTGCACAAGCCGTCGTTAGGATTGGCGCTGCCATGCAAAATTTACAGCAGTGAGGCTTGCTGAAAGCTAAATAAGTGTGAATTTTGGTCTCAACAGTTTACTTTCCTTGAGAACCATCCTAATATAATGCACCTCCGTATTACTTTGTAGATCGTACCAGCCTCCCTAGGGCCTGTTCTGGGTGCACTGATTCGTCATACTCTGGCTCGAACGAGCCAAACGCATGGGCTGTCTGTTCCGCTTCCAGTCAAATTAACAGCCGGTCGTAATTGGTCAGAACTTGAGGAAGTCCTCTGGTCAAAGTCCTGAGATAGCTCCGTATGTCTTTCACCCAAACTGCCTTTCTGCTTGTTTATTTCTCATCACTATATCCAGTGCATATTATTGTTAGATGGTGCCTTCTTTTACACGCACCAATGTATTACTCTTGTCGTTTTGGACCTTTTATTTCTCATTTTTCACGTAAAATGAAATGTCATAAATGTATGATTAAAACGTAATTCTCTTTACACGTATTTTCCATCTGAACATCAATTCTGTGGAGGTTTTATGAAACAACTTCCGATCACAGTACTCACGTGGCTTTCAGGAATATTTTGCCTTCCCGAAACTAAGTCGCGATTTATGCGATCAGGTGTCTGGTTTCGTGTCACTGGTATCATGTGATCCCCGTGACTACCTTCAATGTCTGACTAGCCGTTTTGTATGAGGTGAATGTTCGGTAGATCGTATTAACTATTGCAGCTTCTGCAGGAAGGCGACTGAAGATGAAGCGGTTCTAAGTGTGTTCCTTTTGCGTATTTACAGCAGCCTGTTGTCCAACTGAACATCGTGCGATCGAACAGAAGTGGATAAGTTACGCTCTGACGGTATGGCGGCACTCAAAGTCACGTAAATATTCACTACCAACGGATCCGTTTGGTATTCAAGGTCCACCTTATTCGCAAACACACTATTAGTAGCGAGTTTCGTGAGATGTACACTGCTGATGATCCCCAATAAGGCCAAAAAATGCATACGTTTTTCAGCATGGATCGTCTTCGCTTACAGGACAAAGTTTCCCTGGATTCCATAATCTGGGTTTGAGAAGAAAAAACGATTGTGACATGCAATGGGCATTTAGAGTAAAGAGAGTAAAATCTCATTTGGCGAGAAAAGTAACCGCTCATAACATGAAAAGAATCAAATATGTTTGACGCAAGAGTTGCCTTAAATTGATGATGAAAACCAATGTGACCAGCGCCCATCCGTTATCCAGTTAGCATGTAGTGTGAATCAGAGCGGCCACACGTTTACCTTGCTCCACTTTGGCATTATATGTTGAAAGGGCACTCCGACTGTTCTCTACAATCAGCTCCACCCCAGGTAGCTTTTCGCGAACATAAGCCTGGGTGGACTCCGGTACTTGCAACACGTAAAGGACACCGCGAGTGAGCACCACCGTATCTGGATTATACGCGATCAGTTCATCCACATCGGTCGGTTGAATCCCTCCCATATGACCAGTCCCCGTTTCGGTCCAATCCCAAGCGCGGCTTCCCCCTGGCCATAATTTCGCATCTCGATACGTCACGGTCTCGTTGGGATTGATTTTGCCATTCTCTATGGATTCCACTGTTATTGAGCCCCAAGACATGTTGGTGATGCGTGGAGAAACCTGAGTCATCTTCCCCTACGTGTAAGCTGTGAGCTGAAAGAAAACATAAAGTCTTTCAAACCGGCAGAATTTTATGGTACACTTGTGGGAAGAACCATTTCGTCGGTTTTATCATCGTTCTCGCATCAGGCAAACCGCACTCGTGCAGGTAAAGCTAACTGGCTTAAGGGTACGCACTCCTACATCTAGCTCAGTTAGGGTAAACTCATTTTACGTAGTCTGTCACGGGCTCGGAAATTGCGTAGTCATATCAAAACGGAACCAAAACAACGAGATCAGTTTATTTCGTATCAGTAAAAGTACACATTATCAATTCGGAGAAAATTCAGTAGCCGGTGAGATCTTTCTCAGGATTTCCTTGAAATCCAACGCAGGTTGTCGTGCGGCGCCGAGGCGAAGACACTTCTCTATCGTGAGGGAAGACGTATCACTCATTCATTTTTCTCTCTAATATTAGCAGATGGCCTAGAATCGAGTCCCAGAGAGTATGCTGCTCCAAAGGAACACAGTCCAGGAGATAGGTTAGTAACGAAGATGAGATGTAATCAGTCGGAGACAGACAGGTGACTAACCAGGTCCCACTTGCTTGAGCTAGACTCGTAAACTTAGGCAGTGTTTTGCCACGCAATGGAGCTAAGGCTATAAAGGTCGCTGGATAATCGCACGCTAATAGCTGATCAATTGTCATTAGTAGACCTCGATGGCTGCTGGTCTGGAAGAAACAATCGGCAGCAAGGACCAGTTGAAAGGAATGCCGGAAGCAATCGGGAATCGACAGCTGTTCGGTGGACTGAAAGTGAAAAGCATGTTGGAAATAAGGCTAGGTCAAATCGCAAGGTGTGTTGTACAGAATTACCACCAAGCTTAAGACTTATAGAAAAAATTAGACGCCGTAGACTATTAATTTCATGTTCCGTCGCAGTTATTCCAATTCTGGTTTCGACGCCAGTGTCCCGTTATTTTTTGTCATCTTGCGGATTTCCGGACATGTACTGTATCGTGCACATAAGACAGCCTACCAAGCAAACGACCTACAATTACACCCTGAACATACAACTGATCGTTTCCTGCGCTGAGTATTTGAGTCCCACTTGGTCATCAATCAAGGTGACATCGTCAGTGTGGGGTCCAGTGGGTAAACTCCCTCTCTGCTGCTTGTGCTTATATAGTTTCCAGACATTAGCTACTTATTAAAGTGATTGATCGTTCCGGAAGTAGCTCTCGCGTAATTTGGTTGGTCAGATCGGGATCCGAGTTGCGCTGTGGTCTCATTCCCTTGTATCTGGTCGGTTCTTCAGGTGTACCTCCGCTGTGTGGTTGGCCTGCTTCTTTTTTGCTGTTGGTTTGGTTGTCGTTAAGCTGTTTGATTACCTGTGTGGTTCTTTCGCTCGTAGCGGCTGTGATCGGGTCGATATCGACATGTTTGTTGATCGATTTCTGTACCACGCCCTGAGCAAGTATTTGAATGTCATCCCAATTGAAATGATATCCTTCTTCGTGAAGTGAAACAAGTGACATTAGGTCGTTTTCTGCTAGCAAGCTTGTGTTCATGTATTCTGGTGGCAAGTATTCGCCTGGTCTGGCCAGCAGTGTTTGTCGCATTCGTTGTATTGAGGTTCGTAGACCATGTTCGTCTTCATTGCATCCAGTCTTCCCTATGGTTTCGGGTAAGTTCTTCTAAACACGTTTACAGGCTTGAAGGCGATTGTTACTTCATCTCACCGTTAATGCCTTGCAGTCATTTCCGCGATGAACAAACCAACAACCAAGCAGCGCACGCGAGCTACCTGTATTCCACAAAATCGCCAACTTGAGTCCTGATTTGAAGCCCATAACATCAATGACTCACGATTACAAGCCGTAGTATCACATTGATGTCGTAGCAAACGAAAGCCTATCGCTCTCACTTTAGGAAAGACCATGGTCGACAGCGACGAGAGTTCTCAACAATGAGAAACAGAAATTCGTGTTTTGCGCGTCAAAATGCAGTGATCCTCCGAACACCACCAGGGAGAACGACCCAAGTGGTCTTATTTAAGTGACGGTCTTTCTATGCGAGGCATGCTTCTTCAACTATACGAATAAGTTATAACGTAGGTACCTCGAATTTTTATAAATACAACCATGTACTGAAGCTAGTGAATTAATAGTGACCTTTCTCTATGACACCTGCAATTCAACGAACACTCCTAAATGGACTATCTTTAACGTCCATGGATATCGTCATCATTAGGATGCCACCACATTGGAATAACCGCTAACTGGAATTGCACCACAGACTCGTGTTTGAGTCCAAGTTTTTGCGTGAACCTACTGTGATTACCTTCATTCCACTATGGACGCTTTATCCAGTATCGACTGTCTAGATCAGTGCCGAGTCAACACAATTATAAGGAATCTTTGACATCGATGAGCAAGACGTTATTTGGTGCGTCTGTTTGTAACTAACCGGTTAATAGGCAGAAGGTAATACGCACTAATGAAATGTGTTTACGAGAGGACAGGTATATTACAAAAGCTAGGTGCACCTTGAGTAATATAAGTACAATCTCAAGACAAAAATAGGTCAAAAGTTGGGGACTTATCATGTTGATATGGCTTCCAGCTGACTAATACTAACATCGACAAGCCGGACAACCAGAGGGACTTGACGCTTTACGACGTCGTGCTGGTAAATCCAATACCGGAGTGTGACGTGCGTTGTTCCGGCTGTTGTGAGCTGAGCAGGAACTGCGTTCTGACGTGCACGTCTTTCCGTGATGCGTGTGTGGTTGACCGTGTTGTGTCATTATATTTGTGTAGTTGCATTGAAGGTGGAACGTGAAAACAATAGTGGGGAGTCACATGGCGTCCTTCAAAAGATCATTAAATCGGAGTTGTTCATCATGGTCGTATGCATGTCACGACGTTGACGCGTCATTGTGATACAGACAACAGGATGGAGATAATAGGTGCATGTGTGAAATTGGAGTAATTAAGCGGAAGGTTAACCGTTACAAATACTCCCCCTTTTAAGGAGGGACTATATGGGCGCTGTAAGTAGGTGGGATGTCGTCCGGCAACGAATCGATCGGACCAGTGGACATGGCGCTTTGCGACGCTGTGTGCTGGTGAATTCAGTACCGGAGTGTGACGTGCGTTGTTCGGGATGTTGAGTTGAGCCGGAACTGCGTTCTGACGTGCGCGTCTTTCCGTGATGCATTTATGTGGTTTACCATGTTGTGTCATGATATGTGTCGTTGCAATGAAGGTGGAACGTAAAAACGGTGATGCGGAATCACACGGCGTCCTTCAAAAGATCACGAAACCGGATTTGATATGTTGTTCATCAAGGTCGTATATATATTACGATGTCGACGCGTTATTGTGAGACAGACAAAACAGGATGGAGACAGTAGATGCAGGTATAAAATTGGTTGGAGGAGTAATTAAGCGGAAGGGTAACCGTTACAATGTTGCAATATGGACTCCGGTTCAAAGTTCTGAGTAAATGCGATACAAAGATTCACCAAAGCTTCACTCTCACTGTTTGATCACTAACAAGGGTCCGGTCAAAAGTGATCTTATTTGAAAGGTGCTGTTCAAAAAAATGGAAACTGTAGAAGTTGTGTACTGTACACTGTGGGACCCCAATCACTTGGTGGGGTCAGTACCGCTATTTTTCAAGCACATAAAAGCCCAAAGTATAAGTTTCGCATCCAGCCCTTTTTGGGATGATACATTATGTCAGTGAGTTCTTTTGTTGGGAAACGGTCTTTCTAGTGGTATCAATTTCAACACTGACCTCACGACACCGGAGTGGTGGTCGAATGTATATTTAATATCGTGGATATTTTTGGTCAATCGGCAGCCAGTTTTGTTTATCGAAATGCCGATTAAATTCGTCACGTCCACAACTTCAAGACAGGCATTACCGCACCGTCATTATCAGATCATTCACATGCATCCTCACTTACTAGAATGGATTTGTGGATCGCCGTTCACATATGTATCTAAACAAACCAGGACGGCCAAATTCCGTTTACTGATAATGGGCTTGTGCTTTTATCCAGACACACGTATCAGTAAGCGTCTGTGTACATACCCACAATCCCCGTGGTTAGCACTAGTTTGTTTGTCCACGCCAGTGGATTGCCAAAACGGAATTTAATCAATGATGATACGGAGTGCTGCAGTGACCTTCTCCGTACAGTGACCATCCGAAAAATTGCTGTAGTAGTTAAGGTTCACGTAGCTGAAAATCACGGGTGGAAACCCAAATCACATCGGAAGAAACTTATGTGTACCACGGCTACTCATGTGCCTACTTGGTGTACGAAAACCCAAAACACGAATTCTGCATCCTTGTCACTATTGCTCGGGAAAACTGCTCCTTCTGGACGCCCAAATCTCACGGAGTCCGGAACAAAACTGTCTTGCGTGGGGGATGGCCTCTCCTGGGAGGAGCTACTGTACTGATTGCTCTTCTTGTTTGCCCAATCATGTACCGCCTTTTCCAACCAATCATAGACAAAAACTGAGTAAGGTTTGCGTGTTGCTTCGCGTCTACTTTGCGTAAAAAGTACTGGCAAATTCTATTGTATAGCAAAAGAGAAAGCATACCACGCTTACGTCAATGCGCGCATCCTTATGGTAGTATGAAAAAAGATGTCCACCAGGTTGTGTTCTGTGTTTAGAGGGAGGTCCTTTTGGTACGCAGGAGACGCCTCAGCAGTGAAGGCGCGAACTTACTAATCGGCAGGTTCGTGTTTCGAACCCAATTTGAGCAGCTCCGTTTTTTGTCATGAGCTTCTATTGCATAATTAAATACAGCATTATTCGCTCCTCCCTCGCTCATTACACAACTTTATTATCTTTCGGTAAACCTCAGCGTGGTTTTGTGAAGCAACTTAAATGAGAACGCTTACGTTTAATGAGCAGCGCTGATTGACACTTATGCCAGTCAGATCCTCCTCTCACTAATGACTGATGATGCGTTTTACTTTCACTGCACTGTTATGTGATAAATCTAGCGCTCCAAAGTTCGCGGCTCGCATCCATGCCTGAATTGTTCACGCATTGCCTTTGTTTTTCGTAAGCTGCTTGAAATCTTCGCCACGCGGTCAAGTTTACCCGACTGAACATTTAGTTAACCGACCAGAGTGGGTTGCTCTGTTGGCCTATCCACATAATCGGATGGAAATAGCGCAACCGAACGAAACACGCGTGATTCCGCTTTGCGATCTAAGTTCTCGGTTAGCATTGATAAATGGAGTGCACGAGTGATATCGACTGAACTTCGCAGCTTGGAGTGCGACTCATGGGCATATGTAACCAAAACTAGGCCGAATATTGACTTTCAGTGGGTGTTGCTGCGCGAAAAACAACACTTAAGGATGCAGCATAAACATTATGGTTGCTACGGTGATTCTAGACGCTTGTGCCGGTCACACCTGAATAAGGCTTAGGGTGCAAGTCCATTTTCAATCGAGCGTTCTATCCTCTAGGGAGTTCAATCATTGCGGAGTTACCGAGTGTTCAATTCAATTCAGTTCAGAATTTGTCTACAGAAAGTTCATGTGGAAAGGACAGTACACACGTACTCATTGTTTTGTCACTGAGTTAGAAACGAACCGTGATTTACAGCGTAACGATAGGACGGAGACGGATCTATTCTGCGGATATACCGCACTATAAAATGAGGCTCGGAGATAACGATTATCCAGAGAGACTTATAGCCAAGAATATGCCTGAACGTCCAATCCAACCGTCTGTCACGACCGTTGCAAAAAAGCCAATTTAATTGCGATTTGCTGGCAAACACAGTCAATCGCTGCTTGTTTCAATCGCTACGAAGCATATTCCAGACTACAACTGTGCGTGTGTGGGCGAGATAGCTCGGTGGTTGGAGCGCGAATTCGCTGACGAGAAGGTACGTGGTTCAAATCTAACTTCTGCCTCTCGACTTCCCCTGTCTAAACTTGGGCAACCTGGCAGTATCCCAGTCCTCGTGCTTCCTTCTGGTGGTATGGCAGCCAGGCACCGAAAGGGTGCTACAGCTGAACGATTTTTTTTACAACTGTGCGTTCTCTGTTTATAACTATCAATTTGCTCAACATAAACCTCAAAGATAAGATGCCAGCCGTCGCCCAGAATTTGGCTTTGTATTTTTTATCCTGGTGTTGTTCGGCAGAATATGTTGGGCTCACGAGACGGCAACTTGATAAGACAATACGTCAGCATCTCTCCTGCCCGAATACCTGCCTACAGTTCGGTTGCGTCATACCTTATTGATACCAGCCACATGATCAAGCTAGGCGGGTCGCTTCACGTTATGCGCGATTTTCTATGCGAATGCAGGCATCCGCATTCGTTGAAAGTACACTTTCTGCGACTTTCTCCATCAGTATCCAATCTCCAAGAAATCACGAGCCCCTGATGATGACTCTGACATTGTTTTCAAGTAAAATGTTTGAACCTACGAAAGAACCATGCACGTGTGGTTCTCCCGTCATCTACGTGATACTGCAAGTGTGTGGGGGGTGGTTTCCAGGCTTCGTTCTATCTTTTTGCCAACATTTTAACTGCGTCAACGATATCAACCGCTGTGGCATTTGGAACCAATCATACGCGTTCACTGACCCACGTAGTCACGCGTGTGCTGATGAACGGCTTCAGTCCATAGTCCGGACGAACGGATCAGATTGTGCTGTTATTTGCTACCGGCGTGACCAAACATGTTCCTACCCACCGACTTGCGTTCCTGCCTCGTGAAAAGTATCGACATACAAAATGACCGCCGCCACTGACGACTGTTATGTCACGGTTAGCACAGTGTCAGAAGGATTAATTAGCGAGCAGCAAGTGAAGTAGGGCAGAGCTTGTGGTCCCTACCATCGCTCTTGTTGCTCAAACGGGGCGTTCCCAGTCTAAGTGAACCATTTTCTGCTTTGTTTACTGTTTTTCTTCCCCACTGGAAAAATCCCTGACTGACAACGATTGGGTAAGAAAACACCGACACCGGCAGAATGTACAACAAAGTTTAGGTCAATCAGTTGTGTCTCTGTCCAGCACTGGATACAAAAACTAACGTTGCACTCCAACTGCTCATCGACTATCTGGACGCAATTGATCGCGTTGGGCAGAAAAATACCGCAGCTTTTCAGTGGTGCGAGTGATGGACAGAACCCGGTCAAGCGAACCGAAAACTACTTACATGTGGTATAAATACACAATGGAAATGCTGTACTGAATGGAGTTGTTGGCTGATCAGGCGAACGACCTCTCACCGTTGAACGATGCACGAAGCTCTATCATATGACCCAGCTACGGAACCATTTTCGGCGGTTTGCTCTGTCTTACACGTCCGAATGTGGGACGTAGGATTATAAGAGACGTAAACGTAACGTACTCACTAGATTTCCGCTAACCTATTCGTTAACAGTACTCGTTAAGCCATTGCCAGAACAAATATGGTCACCGGTGATACTAGTGTTGTCACGGCACTCTTTCGGCATCTAGCTGCCATACCACCCGAATGAGGCGCGAGGGCAGAGATACTGTCAGTTTGCCCAAGCTTAGGCATGGGCAGTCGAGGTACCGGATGGGTTCGAATTACAGACCATCCGGTCAGTAAGTGCGCGCGTTAACCACTGAGCTGTCTCGAACTCCTATTATCCCAATAGGCCGGAGGGTTACCTTAGTTCAATAGAGATCATTGCCCGGCGTAGACGGCTGACAAACGAGAAATTGACGTCAGCTGGCAAACATCTCAATATTGCCCAAAAACGAGTAAGCTTATCTATTCTAACTTACGGTGGTTTTATCCACTACAAGGATGAAAGTTCCGGAGAGTCGATCATGCGTGATCCTAGCACCAACGGCTCAAGGTCATCCAGTTCCACCGATGTAGTCCGTAAACTAAACGTAGTATCAGGCGACCAGCATCGATATCCGAGGTTGGTATTCAGGTTTCCAGCTGTCATCTTAAACAACAGCTTCATTCTGCACAGTGATAGGAACAGTGGTATCTTGGTTAATTCAGTGTTACGTTTGCACGGCATTCGCTCAAACAACTACGGGCGTGACCAAACATCGTCAATGAGAATTCTGTCAAACCTACAACACGCGCTGACGATAGTAGTAATCAAGCACCTCAAGCTCGCAAGGGCTATCAATCCGAAAAGGCAGATTTCGCACTTCATCATCAGCTATAAATAGCGTACATATTGCACAATGGTTATACCTGCCACACTCGTTCGCCGACGATCTGGGAAAACAAAAGTACATAGTTACGCACTGAAGGCAGTAGCTGACATAATCAACACGTGACCGTAGGCTTACCCGTGTGACCGCATAATTAGAGCTGGTTCATTCTCAAACTGTAGACAGTCGCCATATGGCAAGTAATACCAATCCTACGACAACGTACCGCCCGTGATTCCCCGAGAAACCACCGGCGAAACTATCAAGCACATAGAAATGGCAACTGTGCAACTGTTTTGCACACTGAACCATAATTATCCACATAATATATAAAATCTGAGATACACGGCGACAGACATAAAAACGATACCGGTTTACCTGATTTGGCCAAACCAATTTCGCGACTTCGAACTCAGTACTTGTGTCCAGCCTGTCGAGCCGCCTCAAATGATATCGGACCACCCTCATGAGGTTCTTCACGCATCGATCGTTGCCATCAGATAGCAATATGTAATGTGGTTTCAGTGACGAAGGGGAGAGTGAAACACTCAGGCCAACCGCACCAGACATACCGGCACCCAGTTCGCATACGCGTTCCACAGGTAAATTCAGACGACTCCATAAAACCGGATAGAAATAAGGCACCAAGAAAATGTGTGCCAAAAGAAGCTCGCTTAGCCATAAACGAACATTCCCCGTGTTGTCAAAGCCAGAAAGAATGCGAAGACGCTCCTCCAGATGGCGGGCACTATCACCGGCCCAATACAAGGAGTTGCCTATATTTAGACGCAAAGTTCTTGATGTACAAGGGATCCGGGTTTGTTGTGGATCATATGGCGTCAACTCAACCCAATCATTGGAGTTCAAATTCTATTAAAAAGACAGAAATAACCACGAAATAATCTGGCCAGTAAAGTGGCTGTCTCAGTCACCAAACCTGAAGCATACACAAGAAATAGGTGTAAATGATCATCATCATCATCAAAGACAGTAACATCAGTGTTGACACTGATGCTTCACTGCCGTAAAACCATAAAGTTCGTCTAATTTCATTTATATTTATGTATACATTAAAAGCCCTAGAGTGAAAAGAAGAGAAAAAGAGTGGATGAGGGAGGGGACCTAGTGCTGGCCTACGTCAAGCATTCTGCGGTGCCTACGCCTACCACCGCTCAGTCAGGCAATCTGGAAAGAAACTGACAGCATGAACGCCACTGACATCGATTAGCCGCCATTTCTTGCAACGTCTCCAGCCAAGCACAGGCGGGGTCACGGGGACCCCATCCTGGAAGGCGTACAACACCAACAACACCCAAACTCTTCGTGATCTCTTTCACGCCTTTCTGCCAAGTCATGCGCTGTCCACCTCGCGGTTTGCGCCATGCTGAAGGAGGCACGGAGAACAACACTCGTCTCGGTAGACGGTGTTTTGGCATGCGTAGCACATGACCGAGCCATCGTAGTCGGTGGTGCTGGATGATTTCCCCAATTGAAGTACCTGCAGCACAACCAAATACCCGTTTTCTAATCACCTCGTGACTAACACGCTGACGCCATCCAAAACCAGCCACGCTTCTGAGGCATCGGTGGTCGAAAACCTGGAGACGCCTCACATCATCTGTCCGTAGAGGCCATGTCTCGCACCCATACAACAATACAGCCCTTACTGTAGCCTGGTACACACGACCCTTAAGATCTAGTGAGATGCCTTTTTGACGCCACAAGTGACGCAAATTAGCAAACGTGATTCGAGCCTTTGAGATTCTTGCACTGAATTCATCAGACACACTTCTGTCAGAGCTAATACAACTAACGAGGTAAGTAAAGTTTTCCGCAATCTGCAGTGATTCTCCTTGAATTTTAAGGGATGTGTCCGGAGACCGCACGTTCTGAAGCATGACTTTGCACTTTGAAAGTGTAACTGAAGAGACAGCAATACCAGAGGAAAAGTATCAGACGGCTCGGAAAAATCGTTCTTCCGTTGAATACGAAACATATACAGATTGTGAGACCTGAGTCAAGTGAAAAGGCTGTAATAAGAGGGACGTACTGAAAACGTCAATAGAAACCCGTGGAACAGA
This sequence comes from Clonorchis sinensis, assembly GCA_003604175.2. Classification (NCBI taxonomy): domain Eukaryota; kingdom Metazoa; phylum Platyhelminthes; class Trematoda; order Opisthorchiida; family Opisthorchiidae; genus Clonorchis; species Clonorchis sinensis. The sequence continues at coordinate 141,685,172 of CM030370.1, read as the reverse complement.
CTCACACTTCCTTATGCACTCGCTAGAGCATAGCCAACGAAGAATGAGGGATCCTCAATGCGTAACCAGGTCACCTTGCGCGAGCTTCGCGCACAGCTTCAATCCTTAGTGGTTGATTGCCACACATTAGGAATTTAATTGCCAAAAGTGTTTCGTACACTGACAATCGGCGTGAGGATGTAATAGCCCATAATTAACAGCCGGCCAGGTAGGAGTACCGGAAAAACTCTTTTCCATAAAAAATCGCCAGCACGAGCAGCCCAAACGCCGAACCGTGTGCACCTCTGAAGAAATCGAAGACCAACAGATTACTCGGCAGCAAACAACCCTAATGCGTACCTTGAAACATAGTTTTACATGCACATTTTCACGTGTCCGTAAATGAGGTCAGCCAACTGCAACACCTACCTTTGTGGCAAGGCTCAATGAAACTCGGTTGACGACAGTGACCCACTGACGGCTGCCTGCAGGCTTGAGACGTCCGTCACGAATAGACTAAACCTCACCGTGGTGTGACCTCCGTGACCCATTGAGCAAGACTGGGGGCTCTGTACGACACCCGGTTTCTCATACCAGGTTGCTCAACGGTTGGTCCGGCCAACACAACCCCCGGCCCTCCAGGTTAGGGCCAGGAACATGCGTGGCGACTTATTCTATAAAGATGATAATGTAGTTGGGTTTCCCGCCAAACACTGCTGACTTACGGTCAGGTTTTGGGGCCAAAGATTTCAGTCGAGGACCCTAATCGTCCTCCTGTCTAGGTCTGGGCGCCCTGGCAGTATCCCAGTTAATGTACAACCATGATACTAATATCTAACGATACTCTCATGTCACACTGGTCGTCGCGTGGCAGCATCAACACTGATGTTGCTGTCTCTGATGATGATGACGACGAAATCCGGAGAGTGCTCGACAGGTTCTCCCACTGTGCCCGGTGCATAGCTGGCGGGACACATGTGACAAAACCGTTGCGTCCGTGACTGTCACAAAAGACATTAGCGCGGCGACGACCACAGCTCACGCCTGACAATAAACTGAAAATAAAATTACCTCTTGTTCCCGCGCCAATTGCCCACCTCAAGGTGATTCTTCTGACGCGGGACCAGAGGATGTAAATATGGAGACTATGTTGGTAGTGCAGTCACAACGCAACCGGGACCGTATGTCGGTTTAACACAAGTCCCTCTGGCGTAAGGCCCGCAACGAACAGGTACGTTGGGCAAATTGTGACGAAATCCCGATAGACTGGCTATATAGACGTGACGAGGACAAACAGGCCATGCATTTCCGCCGACGACCATCCTGTGTACGAAGTTCTTCAAGAAATGGATGGATCATACAGGGACTTGTTCGAATTAGTGCAAAACCTCGAATAACCAAGAGGATATGACAAAGGTGCATCAAATTCGAAGGTCTAGTGGACTTCAGTTAAGCAACTGCTGTAGGGCCTCCTGTGTTTCGTTTTTAAGCCATAGAGAAGTGTTTTCTCTTTAGCGATAATGCCGTTTTTCGTCCGTATGGCAAAGTTCGCACAACTGGTATTGAGTTAGACATAATTCACGCCGTTACAGTCCTATCGCGTTTACCAAACAGCAGGTATTCTTTGCCTAAGAATCATGACGTTTTTTACCTTAGGATCACGCTAGTGTTAAGTCTTATTATAATCTGTTGTAGTCTTATCATAAACACCAGTCGAAACACCACAGCTAGAGGAGCTGAATCAAATCAATGGTATTTGATTCCAACAGTAGAGTACTCCACCACACTACGCCTAGAGTGTATGCCAGTATCTGGGGATAGATACCTCAACCGAGGAGCGCCGTCCAGATCGCCGTACTTGGATCCATCAACTTCTCTCTTTGGAGCAGCTGTCTAGAGCAGCCTATCAAGAATTCTTCGTGAACGGGGGTCAACTTAAGCGACTCTGGATAAAATTATAGCCAGCTGCTATACAGATGCTTTTGTGCGAACAACACGTTGATGGGGATTTTCAGCATGCGCTTCATCGACCCGTGAAATTTTTTTTCACGTTATACCATACGAGTAAGACGCTTTTATTCAGAGAAGAGAAAATTCGGCAAATCGAATCGAGACCATGTAAACGTCACTCTGGAGGCCGTTAGACAACCTGAGTCCAGAAATCAGATTCGTAGCAGTGAAACTGAATGCATCGTCGGTGTTTCTATGCAATCAGTCGATAAAGCAAGTGAAAAAGTGACCAAAACAAATGCAGTGAACCCTCTGCTAGCTATTCTGAATTAATTCGGATGATCAAGGACTCAAAAAGACGAAAGTGATTAACCCACACGTCTACGCGGCAAAGCAATAGAATCTGTTATATCCCCAAAAGCTTATATTAAGGGCTTAAGCTTAATGTTTGTTTATACTGCACAATTACACAACTATCCAGCTACTTGATTGCGAAGGAATATTTAAGTCGACCCGTGAACCTATTTACAGGAGCAAGGTCCCGCTCGGGAGACAACACGTACTATCAGTCGGGAGGGCCCAAATTTCTATAGTGATAGTGTACTGACCGTTTCTCTATCACAGCCAATATGGTACACCTTGAGCACATCCCACTGATTATCTGATATTGTGTGGGTGAAATAAAGTACCATACTGAAACGTACAGAAACGAAAACATGAAAACAGTGCATCAGTGTTTAATGCAATGCTACTGTCCACTGTAATGCCCTCATGCTTAAGCAACCACGGACCTCAGCGAGTTTGCTCGCCGATCTTATTCCTTCGAATATCTATCGCATATACAGACTCGCACACAGTAGCACATTCGGTTCTGTGCAAAAAGCGTGTTACAAATATTTGCAGGCGTCCAGTGATCCAGTCGCTGTTAACTGACAAATCCGCATCGGATGCCAGTCAATAGTGCACATTTCATGTAAGTCTCTTATGGTGTAAATCAATCAATCAATCAATTTATCAGCTATAAACCGTGTACCATAGGCACATTGGTTCCAGCTGCTACAGTTTCGATCACCGGAAATGTGGAACGTAAAAAGAAGCCTTGGAGGCGAAGGTATGTTCGGAAATTGAGTAGCTACGCATTGAAGGCTATAGCTTTGATGCACGAGCGCCACTGACTGCGCGATTGGGCCATTTCTGCCAGTGTCGTTAACCACTGGTGATTTGAGTCCCGGGGTCCCCATCCAGGGAGACGGCAGTTGCCCGCCCGACTAAGTTTACTGGTTAGCGCTTTCGTACTTGCCAGGTCATACACTGTCCACCTCTCGGTCGCTTCCACCCAGCACAAGAATTCTGCAGACGGTCTTCTGGCATGCGGAGTACATGTAACCAGCGCAACCGAAGCGTGAGTAATCATCTATCGCAGAGTTCCTGACCAACTGACTACGGAGCACTAATCCGATGTTCCCACCAGACCTGTTGCGCATCGATGATCACACTGACATCACCGTACGTCCTCTGCGTAGGGGCCGTGTCTCTGATCCATAAAGCAGTATGGATCGAACCACCGCACTGTAAACTCTTCCCTTGACAGACGAGCTCACGTCACGTCGGCGCCACAGGTGTCGGAGGTTGGCAAAAGCTGCCCTGGCCTTTCCGATTCGAGAAATGATCTCATCTCCAGCCAGTCCACCGGAACTTATACAGCTGCCCAGGTAAACAAATTTATCTACCACGTCGATTGGCTCACCAAGCAGAGGTGCGGGTTTGATCCCCCAGTCTTGTAGCAGCACTTTACACTTTGCGGGTGTGAAGCGCATGCCAAACCGTGCGGCAGAGTTAGTTAGGTTATTTAAGATCATTTGCATTTCGGAAGGGTCTGAACCAAGGAGAGCAATATCGTCCGCATACTCAATGTCTGCGAGGGAACGTCCAGGCATTTCGACTCCCGAGGTTTCAGAGGCAGGCAGAGAAATTTCAAGCAGCATGTCAATAACAAGTTGAAAAGGAAAGGGGAAGAGGACAGCCTTGTCTTACACCACTGGACGTGGTGAACTCAGGCGAGCTTCCCGTATACTCGTACGCGCCCACAGGAGTCCGCATACAGTGCCTTGATAAGAGATAGAAATTTGGAAGGGACACCTTTGATCGCCAGACACTGCCAAAGTTGCTGACGATCGACAGAATCAAAGGCAGCTTTCAAATCCAGAAAAACGACCAACGTGGGACGTCTGAAGGAGTGGCGCTGTTCAAGAATTTGTCTCAAGGTGAAGATATGGTCGATGCATCCTCGACCGGGGCAAACCAGCTTGATTCTCACGAGTCTGTCTCTCGCGATAATCCATCAACCTGCGCAAAATAATGCCAGAGAGTACCTTAGATGCGACGGATACCAGACTGATACCACGATGGTTTTCACATGACGTTCTTGCTCCCTTTTGAAAACTGGGATGACGGTCGAGGAGCTCCATTCGGCTGGTATTCTGTTTTCGTTCCAAATCTTCTGCAGTATGGTTGTCAGACTGTTCACCAGGACCTCGCCACCTTCTTTGAAGAGCGCGGGGTGTAGACCATCCGGGCCAGGTGCCTTGTCGCTGGAATTGAAATCTCACGCTGGATTTCGGTTGCTGATGGTGGGTTGGTGTCAATGTTCCATTCGGCCTGCTTGGTTCTTCCAGTGGTTGTGTTGAAGGGGACCAGGTGAACTGTTCTTGGAAGTGCTCAGCCCACCGCTCAAGACGGCGATTGAGGGAGTGAATTGTTGTCCGTCTTTTCGCATATTGTCTCACTGACACCTGCCTTCTTTTGACCCGTTGATCGAATCAGTTGAAACAGGGCGCGGCTGTTGCCTGCAGCAAAGGCCTTCTCCATTTCCTGGGCCTTCGAAATCCACCAGCGTTCTCTGTCATTCTTCAAGCTCCTGATTATCCGGCGTTTGAGGGATCTGCGTGCGCCATCATAGTCGCTAGTTGCTGGTATGGACTTTCTGGCAGCAATAAGATCTGCTGATCTCGAAGATATCCAGTGTTCATTGAGTCGAATCAGATGGGCTGGATCTCAAGCAATCTTCATCTTCCACGCTGACTGTGCGTTTCCAGCAGCTTTCTAGCCAGATCAGCTCGATACTCTTCAGCTACTGAAACTTGTCGGAGTTGATGAACGGAGCTGCCCTCTTTCGGCACGCGTAGTGCTGGCGGGAAACGAAGTGATAAGCGGGCTCGCACGATGGCGTGATCAGAGTCAAGTTGCGTACCCCAGAAGGAACGACAGTCCTTAACTGAGGCTCTCCATCGGTAACTGATAGCCATATGGTCCAATTGAGTCCACGGCTGTCTTGTGGTAGGTGGCCTCCAAGTAACTCGGTGTGAGCGTTTGTGTTGGAAGTTCGTACTGGCCAGGAACAGACGATGATCTGCACACAACTGAAGAAGCCGCTCTCCATTATCCGTACGCACAGCATCGACTCCAAATCTACCACCCAACTGTGCTTCTTCCGGACTTAGCCGTCCAACTTGGGCATTCATATCACCCGCCAGGATTACTATATCCGTCCTTCTTGCCGACCGAAGCAGTCGTGACAGATCTTGATAAAACTCGTCCTTCTCATTCTCAGAACTGCTGTCTGTTGGGGCGTATGCTGATACGACAAACAAACACCGTTTACCGCATCGACCTGCGTTAATCTTAATTGAGCCAGACAGCCGCACAGCGCAAAGGCGACTGTTTACTGGGATCCAGTCCAGTAAGGCGCTTTCAGCCTTGGGGCTGAGTGCAACTCCCACACCGTAGATACCACGAGCCATTGCGTCAGGATCACCGGATGTCCGAAGAGTGAAATGTGGGACATCTGGGTTCGCCCTAAGCGGCTTGGAAGCACGACCGAGGTGGAGTCTTGTATTCGTGTTTCGGAGACACAACATACATCGATAGAGAGGAAAAGTAAGGTTTCAGCAAGGGATGCCTGTTGCCCAATTTGACATAGAGTACGGACATTAAAGGCTGCAACGTGGATCAGATCTTTTGGAGTTAGTAAGTGATTATTTTGGTTTATTTCTCTGGGCGATGGTTGAGACTCACAACAGTGGCTAGGGTTGGCAGATGGGTTGATTGCCTGCATTGTACGATGGGTTGGGAGGGAGTGTGGGGAAGGCCGGTGAGCGAAGAGCTGCAAGGGCAAATGATACTTCCCGTTGCCCAGGCCGAAGAAGGGGTTGAGTTGAGGTACCCCACCTTGAGCCTTTGACTCAAAAGTCTGACCCACAAGGCAGTGGGAGGGTGTAGGGTTTTGCTCGGGGACCCTGCCCCTAGCCTCTGACTCAAGTCTGGACCGCGAGACAGCGGTTGTTAGGGTTTTCTTGGGGACCCTTCCCGGAGCCAATGACTCAATAGTCTGACCTACTTGGCTGTAGGGGGCCGGCCTGGCCCGAGGGCGCAGGGAGTGGGGCATTACTGTCTCACTCCTGATGCGGCTGCGGCAGGTGCCTTTTGAGCAGCACCGGACTCTTTGGTTTTAAAAGTATTTCGACCGTAGTGGATAATGCGCCGGCGGTCACGGTCAACCGTTGGGCGATCGGAGTGTGCGGTTTTAGGGCCGACCTTTTCTAACCCGTCCTTCCTCGGGGAAGGCAGCATCGCTGCTTCCATAAATATGGAGATGCTGGTCGCCTGGAAACGCCTTACTGCCTTCACACTCCTATCGCAGAGGACAGTACGACTTTACCTAGACCGCCTCGTAATACGATTACTCGCAGTACGGGGACTCGCTGTTCTTCGTCGGGCTGCTCCCCTTTGGCCTTCCTGGCATGGTTGAACCTTTAGGAACTGAGTTCCAGCCAGTATAGCCCGAAGGATCATTGCAGCACGGAAGCCCGACCACCACGACAAGGTGACAGCTTTTGGTCGTAAGCTGTAAGCTGTCTATGTAACATTGGTGGTGAATCCAAGTCCAGAATGAACACATTCGATTAAGCATCTCAATTCACGAGACTGTGCACATAAACTGGGATCCGGAAAACTGTCGAGGTAAACCGTTGAATGGTCAACAACGGAAAACTTTCGAAAGTATTCACGACTTCTCGAATAACGTGTAGATGCAAATGAAGTCACTTGAATCAACGGGACCACGGAACATCAGGTCCTTGTTTCAACATTTTTGTAGGCAAGAGTGATTTTTATATCCACTAACAACAACACATATGGGAGTATCATCATTCAGTCAACACAAATAAACTAATATTGTGCTCACAGCTGAAGCATCGGTCCCATAGCATAGGAACACTGTAAGCATGAACACGAGGTTTCGCGCATGTCGAGTGCAGTTCAGGTATAGCTGTGCTTTGGGTATGAGTGGCCTCATGGGCGTCCGGTATCCCCTCAGCACGGAACGTGTTGTGTGTGTAATGAGTCAACATTCACTGTAACTTCGGCACACAGAGCTCCTTTGTTAAGTCCCTAACAGAAGCAGGAAAATTAAAGACATGCTCTGTTGGCGATTTGGATACTGTAGTCAATAAATCAACCTATGCTTAGAGGGCCCATAATGGTGGCCGAAACTTCGCCTCGTTTAGAGACCGACTCAGAGAGGTGCAAATTAAAGTCACCTCGTCGGTGTTAAGAGGAGACCGAACTGAATGTTAAAGGTATCTCCCGTTTATAATATTCTTCAACTGAATGTGTCGTACAAAGACCACTTCATGTTTCAGTTGGTATGCTATTTGAGATGTCACAGTGCATTTCCTTGAAAGAACACGCTACTTCACTTGCAAATGAGCGCATTTCAACAGTTGTGTACAGTTTGGGGTTTAGGGAGAAGTTAAGCTTGACAGTAACACAGGGACTACTCCTACCTGATGAGTCCGAAAAGCGAAATCGGACTAGGGCTTTCAGCAGTGTTCAGTAACGAGGTGATTAGAAAACGGGTATTTGGTTGTGCTGCAGGTACTTCAATTGGGGAAATCATCCAGCACCACCGACTACGATGGCTCGGTCATGTGCTACGCATGGCCAAAACACCGTCTACCGAGACGAGTGTTGTTCTCCGTGCCTCCTTCAGCATGGCGCAAACCGCGAGGTGGACAGCGCATGACTTGGCAGAAAGGCGTGAAAGAGATCACGAAGAGTTTGGGTGTTGTTCATCATCCTCATCAAAGACAGCAACATCAGTGTTGACACTGATGCTTCACTGCCGTACAACCATAAAGTTCGTCTAATTTCATATGCATATATATATATATATATATATATTAAAAGCCCTAGAGTGAAAAGAAGAGGAAAAGAGTGGATGAGGGAGGGGACCTAGTGCTGGCCTATGTCAAGCATTCTGAGGTGCCTACACCTCCAACCGCTCAATCAGACAATCTGGAAAGAAACTGACAGCATGAACGCCACTGACATCGATTAGCCGCCATTTCTTGCAACGTCTCCAGCCAAGCACAGGCGGGGTCACGGGGACCCCATCCTGGAAGGCGTACAGCACCAACAACACCCAAACTCTTCGTGATCTCTTTCACACCTTTCTGCCAAGACATGCGCTGTCCACCTCGCGTTTGCGCCATGCTGAAGAGGGCACAGAGAACAACACTCGTCTCGGTAGACGGTGTTTTGGCATGCGTAGCACATGACCGAGCCATCGTAGTCGGTGGTGCTGGATGATTTCCCCAATTGATGTACCTGCTGTCAGTTTCTTTCCAGATTGTCTGACTGAGCGGTGGTAGGCGTAGGCACCGCAGAATGCTTGACGTAGGCCAGCACTAGGTCCCCTCCCTCATCCACTCTTTTTCTCTTCTTTTCACTCTAGGGCTTTTAATGTATACATAAATATAAATGAAATTAGACGAACTTTATGGTTTTACGGCAGTGAAGCATCAGTGTCAACACTGATGTTGCTGTCTTCGATGACGACGATGCAGTGTTCAGCAACCTTATGAGTAGTGTCTCGTAAAGAAAACGACTATACTTCCTTGGCTGAACATAAACCGCTCGTTGATGGGGACTGTGTTGCCCAGGTAATGTCCGGTTACTAGGGGACATGCAGTTAAAAAAACCTAGTCGTCCAGTTGATATATTCACTAAACGCAGAAGCGCCTATTCTGGAAATAACACTGCACGCACCTCATTTTCCAAATCGTCCTGCCACTTAATCTGAACGAACTATGACTTATCCCGTCTCTCATAAAGCACTCCTTTTGAGAATCTTCCCGAAACTGTTAGCATTATGTACCGACGCTGTATACGATGCTGGCATTTGCATAATCTTTGTGCTGAACATATTCACAACACCCTCAATTAGTTTGCTGAGATAAAAGCATACATATAGTGCGACGAACCATGTCGCAACTTTCTCGCACTCATCCAGGAAATTCCTTGATCTATTCTTGTAGGTACATTGATCCAACTATTTTAAACGAAGTAGTCCGTGGGAACTTTCTTCGGTCGGGTAAAGGGGCCCCTGGGAAGGGATCCACCGATTTTCAAATGTTTATTTCCGACATACGTAAATTTCGATCCTAGCATGCTGGAGTACTATCCTCTTGAAAACAGCTTGGCTGGAATGGTCCCTACCAGTTATGAATTTACGTGGTGCAGCAGTGATTGTACGAAAAGGTCAGTAAGGATTATATCGGGCCACTAACAGCCCCAACAGGTCACGTTATGGATCCAAAAGGACCCAATATTTATGCTGCCTGCTAAATCAATGAGTCCTTATGTTTGGCGCGAAAAGATACTATTTGAGTGGTCGGGAACAGAGTTAGATAGACTTTCTATTCAGATGCAAAGCTACGTCTTGCTAGCAGGCCTAAGAGGTAACAGGGTGGAAAATGCATCACCGAGGTTTGAAAACAAGCAAGGAAAATTTGCATCTGTGCTTGTTACAAACGACGCAGCTTAGTAGGCCTTCAACTTCAGTTCCCGTATGAACTTGCAGTACACATTGGTTGTTACACTGGTGTGTAGCCTTCCGCAGACTTCCTTCGAATTCCCAATCTGCCTTGTGGAAACCATATGCGATGAAATCCTTCCGTATGAATACGTTGCCGATGCTGTTAATTTGCCAGTGCATCAACGTTTTGCCACAAGTCCCCGAACGTAACTCCCCAATAAAAGCCGAACCTCATCCATCACTGCAATGAATGCAGTATCACCGGCTATTGTAATTAGCGCAGCTTTGGTCTGCGGTATTCAGATATATCGATTGTGTTAACTATCACTCGTCTGCTTCCTATTTCCCCGCTCCCCTCAAACCTCCCGAGAATGCACGTGGGTGTCACACGATTAAGGTACAACTTGCCATCGCCCGACCTAGTTTCAGCGGGTCCTGTCACAATGGGGTCGCTACAGTCAGCTGACCTCACTGAAAGACCCGGAGAGAAACGCGCCACACTATTTCAACGTGCATATTAGAGGCACCGCCTAGTGACAAGACCACGGATCATTAGTCCGACCGATGTGCTGAAGCACCCGAGTAGATAAAATTGGTTGCGGAAAAAATAATAAGTTGAAAGTGATAACTGAAGCTTGAATCTTTAAGTCAGCCAATGGACTGGAAAAGGAACGGTTTCTAGGATACTGATCGGACAGCACAAACTGTTTTGTGCTATCTAACTATCCAGCTACAGTGATGCTTTCAGCATACACTTCTTGAATGTGGGCTGCTTCTCAAGAGACTACAGCACATTTGTAGCGTTTCTGATATCCATCTATCTTGCGATGTTACTCCCGAAGACATTCACGAAATCCAAGGAAAATACAACACCGGTGTAGGGAATTTTGAACGACGTATGCTTAGGACACAAGCTCGTAATGACCGCACGCGATAGTTCTTTTTCTGAATTCGAGGGATATCAATTGGGGAAACAGAGTAAACATTCAATCGGCCGTTTGCAGATTCCAAACGATCAACTTGTTTTTCATGACTAATATGGGCGACCACGGTTGGATACCCACTGGACCCTTCTTTGGACATGTATCTCAGCTTAGTGGGACTTTACACCACATCATACCTGCGTAAATTGTCCAACATCTAACTTTCACGTCTGATCGTTTATCTGGAACTGAGCAACAACAATCGTCCAGCTATAATATTCTTCTGGTGCCTAGCTGCCATGTCACCCGAAGGAAGCAAGGGGGCTGAGATACTCTCTGGCCGCCCATGCCTAAACAGAAGCAGTCTAGATGTAGAGTTCGGACTCGAACAAAGGACTTCCGATGAGTAAGTTCGCGTCCTAACCATTGGGCGATCTCAAGCCCGAAAATTAACACAAGGCACTCACCCCTGGTATGCACATATCGACTTTTGGCACGTTCTAACAGCTGTGGTTAGAGCGCGAACTTACTGACGGGATGATCTGTGGTTCGAACCCGACCTCTGACTCTCGACTTCCCCTGTCTAGGCTTGGGCAACCTGGAAGTATCCCAACCCTCGTGCTTCCTTCTGGTGGCATGGCAGCTAGGCACCGAAAAAATGTTACAGCTGAACGATTATTATTACGTTCTAACGGCTATTTGAGACAATATCTGACCACATACTCAGAAGATTCCCCATGATAAGTACCCTGTTTTGACCTCTGTACACGACATTTCGTAGCCCTCGAGCGCACTGTTCGTGATAAGTTGTTTTGGATGATTGTTGATGTGAGGAATTTTGAGGATTTTCAGTAGGGATTTCGTTCTGTATTCGAAGTGTCTATGCCGAAAAGCCGAGAGACACTGTACAGCTGTTACATCCTTATTCGGAGAACACGAACAGTGCGCATCTCACGAAACCCCAGAAAGTTTCGAACCCGCGAACTCCGGGCTACTACTTTGACCAATTCACCGTTTAGTCACGATTGGCTTTAGGATAGATTCGTTCGTAACAATCCAGTGCACGAAACCTCAGCATGGAGTGAACGCTGGTCATCCGGGGACGTCACGACATGCCGCAGGAGCGTATGAAACTCGGGAGATCACTTTGGAAGCAAAACTGCAAGTGGCCCCACAAGAGACAACCAATAAACCCTAGCATAAAAATCAGCAGCGCATTCTAGTTGTACAAAGGTTCGGGACTACCTGAAGTTCATAGATGAGTGACTGCACAAGTGCAAAACTGAACAGTCAATGCAAAGTGACTCACAATTTTAGTGGAGTCGGTGTCAGCGCACATCAGTAGAGGGGATGTTTTGAACAGCTTAAGGGTCATTTTGCCGGATATGTGATGTTCTTCGCTAGTTGCTTCAAGACTGCGGTGCCCTAAAACAGCGTCCGCCAGAATCTTCCATCGTGCTTTGGCACCCTTCATGGAGTTATCCATCCTGTAGTCAGCTGAAAAACCAGAAGCAATGTTTTTGAAGTACTATGAGTTTTATTTGCGAAATAAAGCTACGGGCCTCTTTACGGAGTTTCTACACCTCCAGCAACAGCAATGGCTTCGATTTCAACTTTGGCAGACTAAGAAAATGAGCAGCGGATTACTGCGACGAATGACCTACCTTGGGCAGACAGGCTACTTGAAAAGCAGCCCTGGCGGGATATGGATTTTGAAAGTCTATTGAGACATTAGTTATTCAGAGCACCGCTTACATTCTGCATATACCGCGTTCACCTTGGCGAAATCATCCATATCTGCCAAAAGTACGGTCGTCTTGACGACATTGTTTAAAGTCAACCCAACTGCCTCAAGTATGGCGCTTATATTGCGAATGGACTGACGTGTTTGTGCCTCCACTTCATCCGACACAAAGTTCATTGTGTCCGGATCCAAGCCCAGTTGCCCGGAAACGTATACTGTATTGTTGACGTAAATACCCTGGCTTAAATTTTCCAAAAGGACAATTATCATTCCTACCTGTAAGGACCTATTGCTGTCGGTGCTTTACTGGTCTTAATCACCGAACGTGACAAGGAGGACATTGCAACCTGACAAAAACGGACGACCGACACAGAGCAAAGCGAGGGCATACCAAACTTACAAGCTCCCGGCTTTATACCGCATTCGTGAACGCCAAATTTTCAAGGTCAAGGGTGATATCATGATGGTTAACGCCTCCTGGCTTTAGGCTCTATGGCTTGACCCAGGAGTAAGGAGCCAGGAACCCATGGTATTGGTTCATTTTCGTTCTTAGATTGTGAAAATTTAATAATGGTTTCCTTTTTTCAGCGCTTTAGCGAGTTACGATGTGTCATCTGGTTCGAATCTATTACACACAGATATCACACGCAATTGTGTACGTGGAAAACATCTTATCAGGTTGCACTTTTTTGTCACGGTGGACCAGGATTCCTCAGACAAAACAGACTGTTCTCGATTAAAACTGCCAGTGAAGTATAACAAACGCAGGCGGAACTGTTGTCCATCGAGTGTAAATTTCGGGATGAAATGGCCGACCTTAAGAAGTATATGAGATTTCTATGAAAATATCATTTGAACAAAGGAAATTTTGAATACAGTTTTGGCATTTGATGGTATATGTTCGAAAACCTTAAGTCTTAACACATGATTAGATTTATTAAAACTTGTTTAAACTTACTTGGAGCAGACTCTGGACGCGGAATTGATATACTTCGCAGTTGGCACTGCTCAGCTCAATCTGTCTGTGAGGGGGGTGGCAGACTTTGTGGAGAAGTCAGCGACCCCACGTTTCTTCCTTCAAAGCATTTAAAGTTCTTTGAGAGTACATGGAAAGTAAATGCATTTTTTTCACGGAAACTCAAAAAGGAGCAGCAGTCGGCTATATTTGTGCGGAAATGCACTCGGTGGAGCTGCAATATATGGCAGACGAATTCGGGAAGATGCTTTTCGACCAAGATGCCCACACCCAACACGCCCAGGGCGGAAGTCCGCCATTATGTAGGTTGTTGCTTACGTCTTAACTATTTAGGTAAATGGTGTTTCATCGGTTCTTGCAAAATCACGCGAGTGTGGCCGGATATTCGCGGTGGAAGCTGGCGATGATCCCATAAGCCATGTATGTTTCCCGCAATAAACATATAGCTCTGTTTCAAAGGTCCCACAAGCCCTAAGCGTTGAAGCTGTGCATGGGACGGCACTAATCAATTTGGGTAAATTCCTTTAGGGGGACTGCATTTTACTGTACACTGTACAAAGCATACTCCTTCCCTGTGACGGCTGGCATGAGAATAGGGTGACTGGTCATGCATGTTTTCGTGGAAAGCGAGCATTTGGCGGATCTGCGTGAGTTGTTCAACTTGTTCAGGGATAGGCTGCGTGGACACTACTAAACTCAAACACTCAATGGATCAATGGATCAATAATAACGCATATTTTGGCTGCAATGTTGCGTTCGCCGAGGAATTACTGTCGTGCCATTTTCACGCACGCTAGGCCATTTACGTGCACGTACCTCACACTAAAACGTTCAGTTTTGCAGACCATTTTCAAACGCAGTCGACAAATCCCACTGCATGGGCCACTTTGGTAAAGCGGTTGAGCAGGCAACTATTGACCAGATAACAACGAATAAAACTTCGCCATGCTTTGGTACGCTTTCGGAGAACCGCCCCCGGTTTCATCTAATATGTGATCGCCCATTGTCTGTAGATCACTCGCAAATGCACCATTCATGCGCAGCGCGGGCTGGTTCACTGTGAAAACGACACTAACAGCCGTCTTGGGATCGCAAACGTTTGAAAAGGCGTGTGCTTGATGCTCCTAGCGCGAAACGTCCTAAACAGAAGGTCTTCCAGCACAGCTAGTCGCTCGAGCTGGAGTATGAGATACATGCCACTCATTGCAGTGACCTGAGACAAATCCGGGAGGGAGATATTCATGTTGTTCGTGTCGTTCATCACATGAAGCTGTATGCCAAAAACCAAGATCTCAGGAGCACTGTCTCACACGCCAAGACTGAACTGCCGCCGAACTGACCGCTGCAACATAAGGAATACGTTGTCAGTTTTGGCAAATTTTTATTCGAAACTCCCAAATGATCTCAATGGGTCTGTTACCTGCGCGTTCACTTTCATGTAACTCATGTGACTACAGTGCGTGCATGTTTTCTGGAATTCATGGGCCATCCCTTCCACCTCATTGAGTTGAATTTTCACGTATTTATTATTTGGACTGGTTTCCAAGTCATCAACACACCAGCACAAATTATATTCTTGTCTCTGGTTCCTGAGACGCAGCAATGGACTTTCGAAGGATCACATAAGAAGTCTGAATGCTTGGATTGCGCAGCTGGTAAGCTAGCCCTTACAACATTAGGATGTTTCGACGCCTTCGCAGATAATCGCCATATTTAATTACTCACAACGTTTTGTTTCAGAGTCGTGGGTGAGTGAAAGTGGATCTGGAAATCGACAATCAGAGTGATTACTCACTCCGTTCGTAACATTACATCAAATAGATGAAAGCAATACGCGAATGGGGAATTTAAAATTTTCAGCGCATACTGCCATGATGATGGACGGCCGTCGGTGGCCGTTAAATTGGGCCATGATACACAGCAAAGGCCCTATATTCAGCTCATAAGCAAGGAATTAGCAACTACAAGTTGTCAAGATAAGCAACATGACACGTGATTATCATGATTTTAAGATAACTCTGGCTACATTTTCTGGCAATTTTTTGTTCTCTGTGACAAATAGATAGATAGATCGGATAGAGGGATAGTTGGATGCAGACTGACCTAGAAATTATACATAAGTTATACCCGATTTTAGGAACACCATGTGCCGGTAAATTATGCAATTATTTGGATTTGTACGTTATTGGTGAATCGATAGTTGTATATAGATCACCGGTGTTTGGTGAACCTGAAAATTTGCTCAATTCAACAAACGGCCGTGAGCAACACATTACTGAAAAGTGCAGTCGAACTTGACTGACTCCCTGCACATTGCTCAAGGGAATCAGTGAACTGTTCTATTTTGACAGGAATAGTTGAGAACAAAATGACAATGTCAGTGCTTCCGAGGATACGGATGCAAGTAGCGAGAGTGCCTGAACTAGAGCAAGCATCGGACTCCCGTTCCGAAAATGACTTTCATCTCTATACTTTCACGAAAAAGATGCCTTACTGAAGTAAGCATCGGACTCCCCTCCCGAAAATTGCTTTCATCCCAGTACTTTCGTGATAAAGGTACCTTCTCCCTTTCAGGCTTTATCAAAGGGTGCCAAGATCAATGGAAATCAGACCGATCGTTGTGGGTTGGGTTCACCAACAAAAATGGTACAATATCCGAACTCAACTCACTTCATTCAGAATGGTTGTAAGGAAACAGATGCAAACGTGCTTCTGAGGTCCTTTTAAACATTCCACTATGAATGCCGTTCGGAGAACCCCGGAGCGCTCTCCACGCTTTCAAACGGCAAGTACAAGGAGTAAGCGTGCATCCAAGACTCACCTACAAGTGGCACATGTGTACAGGTCGTGTTGTGTCGCTCTTAACGCAAAAAAAGCAGCCGCTATGGAGTATACCAGGCGAGCCTATTTGGAGCGACAGCAGAGAAACAGTCCATGGCGGTTTGGCGCGTCCACCTGTTATTATTAAGTTCACCGCATGTGCGCCCTGGAAAACAGTCTGCGCCAGGAAACCCAAGGAGGTTGATGAAAATGTCCCTGTTGCAAAATTCTTAACGGAGGCATATTCCGGCACCATACATTTAACGTTGTATGTTTTGCTAGAGAAAACTATTGAGGGTTTTGTTCACATACTGTATAACAGCGTCCCGAAAAAAAACGACTGCCGCGAGATGGAAAAGGAGAGGGCTTAAATCGCCTTTAAACAGGAATACGGTCGTAATAAGGCAGCTAATACGCACGGAGGTGCTTTCCATAACCTGGAATCAAATGCATTCTGTTGATTCCCACAGGTTCCACCGGTCGGCAACCCCCCGGGCTGGGGAATTAATGAGAAAATTCCGTACCAAATTTAGATAATCTGTTCGAGCAGAATGTTTCATGGGGATCTGGGAGCATCTTAGATTCCTGCATATCGACCTTCTGTTGGAATTCCTCAAGCCTTCATCTGGGAACCTGTCCTCTTTCTGGTCTACGCCAAATAACTCCACGAAGGGCTTCAACGTTCGTGTCGGCAATGTGTTTATGGTCTAAACGTAAGTATTTGCATGCCATGATGCTTCAACTCTACGTCTACTTCATGAATCAGGGAGCGCCGGGTTGACATCTCCTCGGGAATTGCGAAGTGTACATATTTCAGCTGGATGACGCTCTGGAAACGGTTGCGTCGCGTACTGTACGAACGGTACCACAAAATATTATGAGGCTCTGGAAACGGTTGCGTCGAGTGCTGTACGAACGGTACCACAAAATATTATGAAGCGGACTATCTTTCACATTTCAAAGCATTATTTCAGCTTCAAACGCAGTAGTTGATCTCCACTGGATTGGCTATAATTTCCCCATTTTACCCGCGCAGAATGCAAATTGCTCTGCGTGAAGTGAGTCAGATGGCCTTTCACATGTGTCAGCCAAGTTCTCCACTCGTGAGGACATGAAAGATAGCCTTAAGCTAGAGTAGAGTTTAGTATTGTCTCCCACAAGCCTCGAGAGTTTGGAGAATTCGTGTAATCGAACTCCTTGGGAAGCCAAAAAATGTAGCTTCCTGCGTGAGCCCCTCCGCCGTGACTTATTCTGAGCTGGCCACATATACTAGCATGTTGGTCACGCAAGTAAGGTTTAAGAGGAATCCGTGTAGCACCGAAGGTATCATCTGGTTGGTACTGAGAGAATTTATGATAGTCTCTAAGAGAAAGCCTCTGCTCACTTGGTCTGCCGTGCCATAATGTCTAATAGGCTTGGAACTATCATACTATGAACAGCCACCAGATTTATGGAGTGGCTTGACAACCGCTTCTTTCCAGGTAGAGGAAACTTTCCACCGTCGAAAGACTGAGAAAACATCTGGCAAAATCTTTTACCAATGCGACATAGGTTTACTCAGGCGCGCTCAGAAGCCCCAGAGCATCTAGGTGGTTGGCCTTGCGCAAGAATTGTCGAACGCCCCGATCATTGAATAAGGATTTGGTGACAGGCTGTCCATAGGTGTGCCCGGCAAATTTTGGGTGAAAACGAATTTGCTGGGGTAGAGGGGTTGTGCTCCCTGTATGCTTCAGATACCACAATTAAGTCCCTCGTGAATCATCCTTCTGAGTCACTTAGGCTTATTTTTTCTGGGGTGTCTCGTCGACATAAATAGCGCATCTTTGTTTTTCTGTGTAAGGCGCAGTATCGTGGCCTGTTTTCGTATGTTTAGTTACATTGGACCGTCTACACCTTACTCTCCTCTAACAGCGACACCAATGAGTCTACTCAATTTCGGGGTGAACCATATTTTTGAGGCTAAGCACCCCATTTGTCCCCAATTGTCTTTTCGTTTGAGATTTCCGTGACCCTCGCAATTACTTCGGCCGCCCAAGGTCACTCATGATAACAATGGTTAGCGGTTTTCTTTCAAGTCAGGCGACTTTATCAGTAAATCAGTCGTACTTCATGTCGCAACTACCTCGCTTTGTTTTTCACAAGTTTCGATTGCTTATCACGATACGAGTATGCCTTCTTGGTTTTGGCCTCCCCCGTTTAGTCCCTGTGCGCCAAGTTTCGATGATAACGACCGGATCATACGTCACGTTTGATGCTCCCTATAAGTTGAGCACTTAACCCATGTGTATCGTCCATTACGTTGACACTTGAACTTCCTCACCTTTACTCTGTCCCTATTTGTAACACCCGCCCCACTTTTGTGTTTAATGCGTGTATATGAACTGGCGTTTGTTTTTCCTTACCGCTTCACTCATTTGGCTTTGAAGTCATCCGGCCATTTGTGACCGACTTTGTGCACGTGTGACTGTCCCACGTGGGAGCCTGTTTGCTCCTTTGGTTTGTACCTTTGTAGTCGAAGTGGACCATTTGTGTTGGACGAATATCTACTATCGAGGTCTGTATAATTTGTGAACCTGTATAACATTAATAGTGCCGTATAGAAACCCAGCTCCGACTTTGTTTTGCCTTCCCGGAGGTCCTGGTATTACGCGTCACTCGAAGATACCACTCGCCCAATACACCATGATTATTATTATTGGTGAATTGCTGATTCACTGTGGTTGCACAACTTTCGAAATACCAACTTGTCTTCTATACCTTCTGCAGTTAACCCTTTGAAGAATAGTTTAAAGCCATTTTAGATGAGGCAAAATCCTTCTTGGTCGTTTGACCCGGCTTCATCGGAGCGAACGGGCCTCGTGAATTTTCTGAAAGGTGGTCCTGTAAGTCTACCCTAATTGACTGATTTTGGTTTAAACTGGTAAGTGAAGATACGCATTCCCGACAGGTCGGCGCGGCAGAATCATCAAAACCAGTTTTGAGGTTCATGGCTCCTGGTCCGGTAGTGAATGATGTCCAAAGTCAGTACACAGTAATCACCATGTAGTGAGGGAGCCTCAGCTATCAGTTGCTTGGCGTAATGTTTTTTACTGTTGGTTATCTGGTCCAATATGGATGGCAGTTCTCCTGTGCTGTATTTGGTGGGATGGTTAAAATTCTAAGTTCAAGCCCTCTGTTGAATGAGTTGTCGTCCTTCAGACCCGGCGAGCTGCAACGCCACTAAGGAGTACACGCGATAGTTAACTTCATTCAATCTTGAATGGAGCATATACTTGTATCTGGCAGATGTGCTCAGAGGTGTGTCGCAGAGGACATAGCATCTCTCGCTAGACTTAAGGGGAAGTAGTAGGGGACGTCAAACTGATGGCAGTCGGCCCTATGCAACGGAATCTGGGACCACAACCCACCACAAAACGTGCAGGTACGGTGTCAGAGAGGAAGGTCAGGATAAGGCCGCATTTAGGTATAGGGTAACCTGACAGGCTTCATGAGCTCTCTATTTATGCCTTTACGTAGTGGACATACAGAGCAATTCACTAGGCGCCACAGTTTATGAGGCCCACAAAGCACCTTAGTATGAGTTACCGTGAGAATCCAAGTCAAGAGAAGATATCGGACGACCGTGACCTACATACTCTTTGCATATTAGTCACCAAAATATCCACTGTATAATAACAAGAACGCTTACTCCCGACCAGTCGGTAACATTCTGTTGGGCGAGACCACAATAAGCACATCAGACGTCAGATTCAGGCGCCTATAAATGCATGCACTTGAAGCAGTTATACGAAAAATGAGCGCCCTCCAGTCTAAATTGTCTTGTTAAAATTGACACGATCTAAATCTGGTGCCTATTGGGACACGGGTGGCGATGGAACTCAAGGGGCAAGGGAGTATCATGGTATGAAATTGTGACCAAATGAAAACTGAATTTGGGATGGGGGAAATGACGCCATTAGGATACGTTAAAATTTGGACCTAAGAGCTTTGGACTAGAAGTCGTAGCAGAAACGGAATGACTTTGAGCTTTGGTGGCACTAGCTCGTCACAAGCAGCAAAATGAGGACGGTAAACCACATTTGGTATGAGTGGGGAACACAGGGATTCTTCTACGGAAGTGTAGGTTAAGATGATGCGGGGTTACGCGATAGTACTGAGGGGCATGGACAGTCTTTGGTTGGACTTACTATGAGGAGCAAAAGACTTGCATTTCTCAGCCAGACAATCATCCCCGAAAGAATAAGTAACTTCATGAACAAAAAGAGCCAAGGTGCACCAGGATAGCCGGCAGAAAATCAGCGCAGGTGTGAAGACCTTCAATGCTTGAATGGCAGCCACTGCAACTTCCTTGAAGGGAAGTTGGAGAAAAACGGGCGATGCGGGATCGTTTTGTATGCTTAGGCGATTAGGTAATCTAGCTGTCGCAAGATCGGAAACGAGTTTCTGTGAGGCCCTGAGCGCTGGGTGGCAGCACCGAGAAGTAGTTCTTTTGGTGGCGCTCCCACGGGGCTGGTTTTCCCAGAGAACTGCACCTCGAAGCCAGCCAGCAGCTTTCTGATTTGGCGAATCGCCTGTGGCTTGTTTGGTTGCAGTCGCCGTTCTTTCATGCTTATGTGGACTTCCGAATCGCCCGCGATCAGCCTGGCCAACTGGGTGTACGAGGGATTTTCCGGTTCGCTATGGTCGGGTTTGTGGCTTTTGCTGTCTGGGTCCTGGTCGACGACTGTGAGAGAGACCACTTTTGACGGAATGGAACTGGAGATCGGCAGTTTCACCGCCTCAGTGGTTGTACGGTTCTCGCAGCATTCCCCGATGTCGACGTTGAGGTCAACGCATGGGGTTGATTTGTCGGTAGGCGTTGCCGCTTGTCTCCACTTGTCCGACCCAGTCCACCTCAGAATTTGCGACTTGGGTGTGAAGTTTACTGCTGCACCTTTATCGTTTGTTACGGAAAGAAGTATTGATAGCTCTGCGTAATTTGGGCGCAGCGTTTACGTGAGGCTTGCCCATCCAGAGCAACACTCCCTTTGGTATTCGAGGGGTCTACGATGGTTGGGTAGAAACTGGTATCCGGAGTCGCGCTCGGTGGCGTCGGCATGCTTTCAGGAGCACAAGGGGTTATAGCTACAATCGGTTTGGCCACAAGTTTGGGGTCGTCTGAAGTGGCACCAAGTGGAAGCCTGTTTCGCACCTCTCCCCTAGAACTGCTGTGGCCTAGCTTGCGCGCTTCCAGAGAGCGACCCTCAGATAGATGCCCGACTGTTGGTTATGCTTTTTGATGGCTAACAGCCCGCTCCAAGATCTTTTGTACGGCACATGAAGAGGAAAGGGTGACTAGAAGCCCAAGTGTTCGCTTACTTCCCTTCTGGCGTAACCAGTCTGCGTGAAGCGATTCACGGTCATGAAGACACTACCAAGGAGCGACTGTGCCTGCTTCGTTGGCGTGACCTTTCTAGAGAATGACCCCCAGGTGGTCAGTCTGCCCCCTTGCGCGCCTGTCCACTAGAGACGCCGTGGCCGTCATTATTGCTGCACCGGAGAGCTGTATGACTTGTTTCGCGGCCAGTGGACCAGAGATGGTTAGCGCTAGGTTCTCGTTCAGCGAAAAAGTTCTTTATCAACTTTCGTCCAGGTCGCTGCGCCATTTGTGTTTGCATCCTCCACAGCTTCAGAAAGAAGCTCCAGTTTCGCGTCGAGCATCCCGATTAAGGCGGAGCATTTACACTGGACTTTATGACACAGCATTGGGAAGTTGGGTTCGTTTTTGAAGGCTCTCTTCTTAGCTGCGGAGCACATTGCACCCTTGATGTAGAGGCAACTGGCGAAGACAAACGGGTCAGGAGAGTTAGTTAGTTGACTTACTTGATCGTCCCGTAAACAGGTGCAGTCAAGGTCCCACCAGGCCCTGCAGGTGTGTGCATACCGCGTCTCACATTCGACGGACAGCCATTTCGCCCACGTCTGTTATGGTCCACTGATGAATGCAGAGGGCAGCCTATATTGATTGGTGACATGATTGCGACTGGTCGCAAAATAGGGACTGAGTGCACCAAAGCAGAGGTTATCACGTAAGTGTTATGTTGGCGTGAGAAAATTCAACAAATGACACTTGTGAACTCTGTAAATAGTTGAAACAGTGGCAAAATTCTTTCACGAACTTGCACCAGTTTTGAACGCACCGCGCTGATTCTTTTGAGAGTGGAGGACGAATGGTGGAGAAAGTAAGTAAGAACCCATTACATGCAGTGTGCGGGTTAAAGACGTGTTTCGGAGAGAGGGTTGGTGAAAGCAGAGTTTTGACCTGTGCGGTCCTTCGTGTCATTGGGAAAAGGGAGCACATCTTGCAGTAAGAGGTAGTGGGTGTGGAAGAATAGGTATTTGCTGAATAAGGCACCCAAGCGGGACCTTTTTAAGCGAGCAGGGAAGTGGAGGCGGAAAGAGGCTAGTGCTTGCTGCTGGCGGTTGTGGGGACGGTGGTTTCCCAAAACGTTTTGTGAGACACTTCATGTACTTGTGGTGCAGTTAACGAGGATAATGTTAAATTGTCTACCGGTAGACGGGAAGCGAATCATATGAAATGAGCAGTGGAGAACCCCGGCAGTAGGCCTCCACGGTGTACTTCGCAACAAATTACGAACTACAGGGATATGTGGCGCGCTCCTTCGACGGTTCACTTCTTACCTCACTAAGGGAACCTGAGTCACGACGATCGGGGAGGTCTCATCATCATCTCTTTCCATCACCGGCGGAGTTGTTCATGATAGCCTGCTTGGCCCCCTACTGCTCTTGTTATACATTGATAACGTCACTGATTCGACCATCCCTGGACCCCCTTTTGTGTTCGCTGATCATACTGAAATGGCTTACACATTTAAGGCCTGTGACTCTGGCTCTACTCTTGCTAGCATTATGTCTGATCTGAATTCTTTATCTCTCTGATGCACTAACTCCTGTTTTCCTTTCGCAGTTCCAAAATTCCAAGCTACCTCACATCAATTTTAGATTCCTCCTGGGACGCTTATCCTCAATGGACTCTCGATACCTACCCTTCCCGAAGCGAGGGACCTAGACCTCAGGCATTCCTGTGCATTCAGTTGTTCCAGACTTGCATGGTAGAGAGTGGCTAAAGGTTGCAAGCTCTGCGCTTTCAATTGCCGATATTTTTATAATACACCATGTTTAATCGCTATCTTTGGGCAGTCTGTAAGACCCATTCTTGAATCTAGCCGCATATTTGCCGCACAGTACTCACAGTCATGCAGGAATTTTGTGAAGAATGTGCAACACTCGTTTACTAATCTTTGTTTCCGACGTCATTCACACTGCCATATCGTCCTCAATATTGGTCACTTGGGCTGGATCCTTTATGGCTGATGTGCATAAGATTGAACCCAAGCCTTCTGCATTGCCAAATCTACCGAGGAGCTTACACAGCTGACTGCCGCCCTGAATTTTCTTCCTGTCCCTTTATACTACTGGTGAAAGGAAGAAGGCCTTCGCTGCGGAGTTATCTGTTTGAGAACGCCAACTGAACAGTTACAGACTATTGAACAGGGAAGCAAAACTCTCATTTGCATCTCGTTTACAAAGCTGAATATCCCCCTTCTCCTTGAACGCGTCTTCCTGAACTTTCTCTGGATAGTCATTGACTGCTACTCAACTGCAAGCAAATGCTACAAAGAGACTCCACAAATTCCATAAGAGATCTCACTTTTCAAGAGACGCAAAGCGGATTTACGAGAAGACGTGCTACTCACATGCCTCATCAGTAGTATCCACCGTTACACCAGTACTTACGTTGACCCTCCCATAATACCTTTATACTCTCAGTGCTCTGCGATTTCTCCAAGCACGGGACCCACCCAAAACCATCCATCATCTTCTTGCTTCTTAGCCTTACGGGACCCTGAGCCCTCCAACGCTACTGAAAATGGACTGTCTGTTTTACCATCCGTGAAAATTGCGAATGTCCCCATCAGTCCTGTAGAACTCTCTGTTGGTCCCGAAGCGACTGCCGTGGAACTTCTTCCAGCCAGAAAAATGACTGCACCAAACGTTGACAGCACTTGTGCTCGTCGCAGACCCTCTGATCATTTGTCTCTCTACGCTCCACGTCCTCCAAAATGCAACTTCGAACTCAAACATTTATCGTCAATGCCGCAATACGTAACGCAACCTCGAGAATCTGTCCCTTGTTCTTCACAAGATAAGTGGACTTTGCTCCGGCCTCCCCATAATTACATGACAAGTACGTCAAACTTCACGTACCGCAAGCTTGGTGAAACCTCACATCCGCAAATACCGGCGGCCAGCTCAGACCCTTATGTGCTTTCACCATTCTGCTCACACACTTCCCCCAACTGTGGGCCATTTTCGGGTGTCACCCATCCCCCCACACCCGCCATCTCTTCCTGCACCATATCACTCTCCACATCTGACGATGTGAATGATTTGGCGTCCCAAAACACTTCCCATTTCCCAAACACTTCCAAATGCACAGCAGACTTTTAGAGATATTCCCCATCCCATAACGGACCTCATAGTCTACCTTTTGCCGTGGATTCAAACCTTCTTCACTAAATACTCACCTCCCTACCCCCGCTGCTGAATACATCTAGACCTATTCCGGACACACGCCTAGTCAACTTTACTTCATGTACCCGTAACTTACCCACACATTTCCCCCCAGTACCAAACTCCACCATAGGCGAGGTTATTAAATTCCTGATTAGTATGATGTGTTCCCAAATAGAACTATCAATGATACTGGTTAACGCTCGCTCACTGCTGCCAAAAGTCCATAACCTCCGTGCCATTATTACAGTTGCACGACCAAGTATGCATTGTGCGACTAAAACATGGCTCTCAGCTGAAACTCCAACCACGGCTGGTTCAGTCCCTGGTTATAATATCCACCACCGTCACAGGAGAAAATCAAGAGGTGGAGGCTGTGCCATCTATCCCAAATCGGAAATTTGTGCAACCCTCATTGATGATTCCAGCCTAGAAGGGATTCCCGAGGCTATCTTGATCTCGATAGAACAGACCAAACGACCTGTACTGGTAGGTTGTATCTACTTACCACTGGCTCCCTCTCCGGCTTCTATAGCTGACTTGTGCCGTATAATCCTCATTGCACATGTCCTTCTTCATTCGTCTAAATTTGTCCTGGGTGACTTCAACCTTCCGGATATTTCCCGATCTCCCACTTTGGGCCCTACTCGTTGCACCTCGCTGCTTGCCTAACTTAGCGTAGATGGTTAGTCCCAGATTGTACGCAACCCTACTCGAGGCCTACATAACTTAGACTTACTATTCTCAAATGAGGGACACCTGGGTATGGCTGCAGGTAGCGATCACTGCGTCGTTTCGTGCAACGCAGTTAGGTATAGCGAAACTGTTCCTTCGAGTCCTTCTCTCTTTCACCCCCTGTCTCTAGATATCTTACCGGCCTTTTCATCTTCGCTGGCCTCCCGGGACTGGAACGACTTCTTTCTCTCATCAGACACAACGCGTTTGTGACATCTTCTACCAAAACCTCTTGAACTCTCTCCACCTTGCTTCTCCCAGTAGAAGTTTTCACCTTGGTATCTCTTGACGTGATAAGTTGCTAAAAACCCTGGATAATAAAATACACCGAGCTGGCAGAGAGTATCGGAACTCTCGGGATTTTCCATTATTACTTCTCCTCAGCAAGCTCTGAACAGACCGAGCGTCCTTATTGATATCCTTCGAATGCCGTGAGGAGAGCACCACTCTCAAGAAACCTTCTCGCTTTAAACTGCCCCGTCGCTCATTCCGTGGGAGCTGTACCCAAAACAGTCGCTCAGTTACTTATCTGCGTTCAATCGACGGTAGTTTTAGCACTTATCCTGTCAATACAGCCGACCTTCTGAACGCTTACTTGGCCAGCTGCTACTTGCCCCTCCCCAAATTCAATCCCGCAATCCCGCAATCCCGCCGCATATTTCACATCTCCACAACAGAGTAGTCGCCCGTCTCTCGGCAACGTGACCATCTCCCTAGCTGATGTACCAGCCCTTCTTCAAGCCCTCAAGGACTCCGTCGTGCCGGGGGGGCGACGGCATACCATCACGTGCCCTGAAACATGGCGGTGAAGATGTCCAACCCGTTGTCTTAAATCTTTTTAATCACTCAATCAACTCTGGAATCGTCCCATTCCAGTAGAAAAAACCTGTTGTTCGCCCTCTTTTCAAATCCGGATCGAGGCAAACTACTTCCAACTACAGAGGGATCAATCCTACCCCTATTTTAATGCAAACCCTTGAACACCTGGTCAAAGGCCTCTTTATGAGGTTCCTCCTAGCTACAAATAACATAGATGACCGACAGTATGGATCCACACTGTCGGAATCGATTTCTATCGCAGCGATCCGTCAGTGGCTGGCAGTTTTACTACTTTGAGACAGTCACAACAGCCTACGATGCCGGACACTCTTGTTGCAGTCTATTTGGATATCCAGAAAGACTTTGACCAGGTCCCTCATGCATCCCTGCTAAAGAAGCTCAATTCTGTTGGCATCACTGGAACCGGATTTCAGTGGTTTACCTCCCATCTGTCTGATAGGCCACAGGTAACACAAACTGGTGACAAACAGTCATCCCCACTACTGATCACCAGTGGGGTCCTTCAGGGGAGCGTGCTAGGCCCCATCCTCTTCCTACAATATATCAACGAAGTCTTCGACGTTGTATCCCATGTGAAACCCTTCCTATTCGCAGACGATATAAAAATCGCTTACACATTTCCCCTTTCTGCTAAAACCCTTGCCTTTCGCCAGATCCAACATGACTTAGACTCCCTGGCCCACTGGTCAACTGTCTATGGCTTAAGCTTCTCTTCTTCCAAATCCCATATAACTTCCTGCTGCGGCTCTGTCCAAGCTGATACGTTCACAATTAATGGGAACCCTGTCACTCATTCAACAGAGATCAAAGACCTTGGTCTCAACTACTCTTGCACCTTTAATTTTTCTCATCAAGTCCAGTTCCAGGTTGCCCGGGCACGTAGGCTCTGCTTTCTAATATTACTCTCCTTCCATCTTCGATACAGAAAGGTCGCAATTTACAAGCTATGCGTGCGACCAATTGCGGAATTTTGTCCTGCTTTCTCTTCCCTTTATATCCAAAGTTGTAGGCTGGCACTAGAGAACGTCCAACGTTCATTCACGAAAAAGTTATTCCTACCGCTCCCGCTGTATAATTTAAGCCTTAAACCACTTTGGCCCAGACGAATAAAGCTAAATTTAACTCTTCTGCACCGTTTGTTGTATCAAAATGCTTTTATAGCAGAAGATAGGCCAAGCGTTAAGTCATATAGACGCTATAAATTTCGTAAATCCAACAACATTTTAGTGTGCTATCCAGCGCGTACAAACCTGCCCCACCACTTCTTCCTGGTATACTGCACTTGCGTTTGGAACAGTCTTCCCGACTGGTTTCGAAATATCACCCACCGACACACGTTTTCAATGTCTGTAGACGACTTCCTTACGCGTGAGGCCGCAGCCGCCCTACTTAATACCCACCTATCCCCTGATCTCCCTTCTGAACGAGGTCCAGACCACCTCTAAGTTTGACGAGGGTATCTTTAATAGACAGAAAATATTTTTTAAAAATAAGCTACCAACTTACTACACCTTGCTACCTCTTTGACTTGCTTATTGCAGCTTACACCAGGTTGCTCCCAGCTGAGCGTCTGCCCTGGACTACTCTATCCGTTCTGTTTCCCCGTCTTGGCTAACTCTAATCAAAATGGACCAAGCATAAGTCAGAGTTTCTCCTACCTGAGGACATTATACGCCACCCAACCCATTCAGCACACGCACAAAACACTGCGGTACACCTCTATTTTTTTCGATAGCTCACGCGCCGTCGTCGTTTAAAAATGTTCACACGCTCTGGCCATTTCCGTCCTGTTCCTATTGTCCCAACGGTAGCTACCGCCTCATCTGCGCCCGCGACTTGCCAATCCCAGCAGCTGTTTGCCGTTTGCTTGTTTGAAATGACTGAGCTGTTTTACGGGCCTGGTTTTCCCCGACCGGAGAAAATATCTGGTAGCTGGGGTTCTTTTTTAATACACAAGCCGCAAGTATGACTGCTTGGTGACAAGCCACCTTGCAGATCTGGCAGCACGCACGAGGGATGAAAACTTCGTGTGGTGGTCGGTACTTCCTGCAGGGAGGGTCGCCCTGTTGCTTTGCACCGAGATGCGTTCGTATACCCGCCGCCCCTCCAGTAGCAGGGTGCTTCGCTCATCGCCGGTGGTTCCGAGCATGGCCGTCAATTCTGGAAATGAACAAGAGAGCACTGTTGTTTTCTGTTCATTGCTACTGGGCCGGACTCGTCCCGGTTGTGTCATTCAACTGGCAAAGCTATAAACTACAGACGATGAAAAAAAAGAAAAAACTGGACTTTCTTCTTTGTGTGCTTAAAAACTGTCGACCAGAAATTTATGTCTACCTTGCAACTGGTCTTCCACTTCTCATCTTTGTGAAAGTACCTGCCGTTTTTCTCACCGCTGTTGTATGTTTGTCCTATCAATTGTAATTGATGATGGTAAGTGAAAGCCTACGTGTCTCGACTCATCCTATTTCCGAGCTAATGTTTCAAATCGATTGTTCACAAAACACAATGTCTGTAGACGACTTCCTTACGCGTGAGGCCGCAGCCGCCCTACTTAATACCCACCTATCCCCTGATCTCCCTTCTGAACGAGGTCCAGACCACCTCTAAGTTTGACGAGGGTATCTTTAATAGACAGAAAATATTTTTTAAAAATAAGCTACCAACTTACTACACCTTGCTACCTCTTTGACTTGCTTATTGCAGCTTACACCAGGTTGCTCCCAGCTGAGCGTCTGCCCTGGACTACTCTATCCGTTCTGTTTCCCCGTCTTGGCTAACTCTAATCAAAATGGACCAAGCATAAGTCAGAGTTTCTCCTACCTGAGGACATTATACGCCACCCAACCCATTCAGCACACGCACAAAACACTGCGGTACACCTCTATTTTTTTCGATAGCTCACGCGCCGTCGTCGTTTAAAAATGTTCACACGCTCTGGCCATTTCCGTCCTGTTCCTATTGTCCCAACGGTAGCTACCGCCTCATCTGCGCCCGCGACTTGCCAATCCCAGCAGCTGTTTGCCGTTTGCTTGTTTGAAATGACTGAGCTGTTTTACGGGCCTGGTTTTCCCCGACCGGAGAAAATATCTGGTAGCTGGGGTTCTTTTTTAATACACAAGCCGCAAGTATGACTGCTTGGTGACAAGCCACCTTGCAGATCTGGCAGCACGCACGAGGGATGAAAACTTCGTGTGGTGGTCGGTACTTCCTGCAGGGAGGGTCGCCCTGTTGCTTTGCACCGAGATGCGTTCGTATACCCGCCGCCCCTCCAGTAGCAGGGTGCTTCGCTCATCGCCGGTGGTTCCGAGCATGGCCGTCAATTCTGGAAATGAACAAGAGAGCACTGTTGTTTTCTGTTCATTGCTACTGGGCCGGACTCGTCCCGGTTGTGTCATTCAACTGGCAAAGCTATAAACTACAGACGATGAAAAAAAAGAAAAAACTGGACTTTCTTCTGTTTAATAAAAAGTGAAAGCAATTCGTAAAAAACAGATGGAATAGCCTGAAGACTGTGATGCCCATGGCTTATATCGACGTACGGAGCTGTGGTTGCATTTGTCATGACTGGGGTTGTACCGCACCAAAGCGCACCTCGTCAACCAAACAAAACACACGCACCTACCTACTACTCCCAGGAGTGAGCATATGAAATGAGAAACGTATGTTTACAGAGGTTCCATGCCCTTCAATACCAACATCCAAGACTACAGCCCAAAGACTAGTTATTCGCCATGCACCACTTGTTAACTTGAATCTGATAGCGGTGCTTCGGGGACCGGTGACCATTTCTCTTACACTTACTTTCTTTCCCAGGTTATGGTTTTGCCCAACTCAAGTAATACATATCAGAAAAACTAGTCTGCCACATCAGAAGTTCATACCCGTCAGTCCTTATACGTTTCATTTCCCTAACACACTACCTCTGCCAGCTTATACCGGTTTGCACTAGATCTATTGTACTTTATTGTCATATGTTAGCTAACTCAACCCTCGCTTGGTCCCTAGTCTACTAAGTGCCAACTAATCCCTATCCTATCACATATAATCACATGTTGTCCCCAACCTAATAGACATCTAGTCTTTACCTGACGTCTCCTTCAACTCACCATGCCTTGTTAATCTCATCCCATTCCTTCGTCTTCCTAAGCTTTCAACGCCGGCAATATCAGGTATGGACGAACAGGTTGGCTGTTATCTACCCTCAAAGAATTGCTCATCCCAGTTCAATGACCTGAAATGTGACATCCGTTACGGGGCTGTCCGAAAACCGAAGTATGTCAGGCCAATGATGCCATAGCGCTGACATACCCGGTTTAATAGCACACCCGCAACTGTTCCCTTCCAACTCTCGATCATACCCTCTCGCCCACTCGTTCCATTAACTTCAGATACGAATAATGCTCCTCACCTGGCCCCAGCTACCTCCACGCTGTATTCATTTCAAACTTCTGAACCTGTCGTTTGAATGTAGCCATTTCGGTGGTCATTCGGTCTGTGTTCCCCCCGAAAAATCAACAATTTTCTATACAGTTCGCGCTCCGGCTCGTGTGTTGCCACCATCTCATACTTATAATGGAACTATAATGTCCGACTCCACAACAGTGAAACCAGTGAGTCCTCACAGTTTTCACTCTATACCATGTTCCTGAGATCCATGTTACCATTTGCCCGCTTTGCTAGTCCATCCATCTCATCATCCCAACATGTGCTTTTTGTGGCCTCGGCTGTGGGCCTAACAGTCCAAGGCCACGAGGCCTCAGCGATTGTTTTTGCTGCAGTTCAATGTGACCGACTGGATGACGCCAACTCTGCTGCTTCACTAGATCTGGTGTTGCGGTTTCTGATTTTCCGCAGTTTACACTTCTCTTGTCATGTGTCAGAGAGAAAGCTTCCTGTTTTGCCCTCCATCGTTTTTTGTTTTGGCCCGCCACCTTCAACTCCTGACAATCTGACCTTGCTGGATGTTCTCTCCAGCTCTCTCCCTGCTCGTGCCGGTTTAGTGATGACCACGTCTATATTGGATGAAGCTCACCGCCTAATATGCTGTCACTTCTCCCGAAAATCCCTATGTTCACGGTCCCCCCAGTCATGTCTTTATTCTAACTGTAACCTTGTGATCGTGTCTGATGGCATGCCTCCCACAAGTTGGGAATAAACATTATTAGTATTACTATTCTTGTTGAACGGCCCATTGTGTTTGATTTTTTTGGTTCCTACAACCGCACTGACTTTTCACGCAATAAGCGTGTCTCGGCCGTTGAACATATCTCCCTGTTCTGTGTAGCGTACCGCATTCAAGTTGTAGTGACCCTATCATGCCTCAACTGGAATGTTCAACACAAGTTGGGAAGTAAACGTTTCATTATTATCATAAACAACGAAACTTTTGCAACAAAGTGTGTCTCCGAAAGCGCCTAAAGTGAACATTGGCTAGCGCGTCTTCAGCGAGAATGAGTGCTGTGACCCTTGTGGTCAAGGGAGTTGTCGCTTTAGTTTTATCAAAGGAGGGTTAAGATGGGGTTGTGTAGTTTTGAAGTGGCCACGTGCGGCAAAGCCATGGTGAGTCAAAGGCCTATTGGGGTTAGAGCCTATAAAAAGGTTCGTACGAATCGAGACGGAGACGATCTTGTAAAAGGCCTCATTAAAGTTTGTCATCTGTACTCCCATATGCGGGCAAATAAGATGCTAATGAAACTTATTCGGTTGAAATGCGGTTCAAAATATATGCAGCATGAAAATTCTGGCGAGTTTGAGGCTAACGGAGTGAATTTACAATAGATTACGCGCAACCTTGTTCGTGCTATTTGGATCCGTTTGGATTCACGAATTGGTACTCAAGATCGAGGATTTCGCCCAACTGTCCCGGGTCAGTTTTCTTCTTGCCGTTAAGCGGCTGATTTGAATTGGGTTCCAGACAACAGTCGGAGGAGCCGCTCACTAGAAGCACACCCAAATTTTCGCCGGAACTATAGGGTTTTGGAGATTGTGATTTTACGGGGAGTTAGTCCAATCCATTTACACTTGTAGGTGATATGTTGCTAAGGCATTTTGTTTAAGGGGCGAAATTTCAAGGTCACAGACCATCACCGATTCGCATTTTGCTACCGGTTTACGAGAGATAAAACACGAAATCGCGCTTTACCATATTTTGGCGTTGTTTAAGAATAAAATAACATCCACAGAATATCCAATGCAAATTCCACCCAGGAAAATCGGTCATCAACGTTTGTTTGCTTAATACTCTCCAGATTTAACGAACGAGTTAATTTTGTTCAGCGAACTTCATCACAACGCTTTTTCTTATGCAGCTCAGCTTCCATTAAGTATAACGTTGTCAAAAAACAGTATGAATTGTGCAATGGAGATGAGGGGCCATCTCTGTGGATGATTGCCTTTCCCAGCTACGCATAACTAGCCCGTGGATAATACAGCGTCAGGAGGTAGCCTTCGGTAAATTACCAACACAATGGTATCATTCCTATAGGAATATGACTCACCATAGGTGGAATACGTCATAAAGCGGTCATCGTGATAACGGTAGTCGTTGTCACTCATCTCGACTACTTATCGTCACTGCAGCAAGACCCCAACTATACAAGACAACCCAATCCAACGGCTAATGACGACCCATCATACCCATAACTGTATTCATTATCGCCTACCTTCTCTACGTATCGTAACTGCTAGGCCCGTGTCCATGTGTGACGCTGATTATGAGGCCTCACCTATACGGCAACCTAATTTAATGGCCAATGACGGTCTTTTATAACCATAACTTTACGCGTTTTCAATCTTCTCGAATACTTGTTGTAACTTCTAGGCACACTTCCATGTGCGACGCTGCTTATGAGGCTCACCTATGTACAGTAACCTAATCCAATGACCAACGACTGCTCTCACGCACACCTGTACGCGACGTCGCTTATCTCTGCTACCTATAGTAAACACCAGGCCAGAATCTATGTGGGACGGTGAAAATAAGGCTGCAACTATGCGTGGTATCCTAATCTAACACCCAACGTGGGTCTGTCATGCTCTTAACTGCAGTCGATATCGCCTACCTTGGCTACTTATGGTAATTGCTAGGCCTGTGTCTATGTGCAACGCCGAATATGAGGCCTCAACTAGGCTCAGCAGCCAACCCGATGGCCAACGACGGACCGTCACGCTCATAACCGTACTCGACGTCGCCTACCGTGGCTACCTATAGTAAGTGAAAGGCCCGTACGCACGCCGTAACTGACTAATGCCCCAACTATACATAATAGATCAAACCAACGACCAACGGCGGTCCTTCATATCCATACATGTCATCCGTGTGCCAACCAATGCCTAAATATACACACCACCTTTAAAAATTCATGTTTCTATTTATTGGTTGTATCGGTACAAACGTAATGTTGCCAATCCAGTTCTCAGTTTCAGGAAGCCGCTTTACTTGACAGGATTTCTGAAGGAAAAATGTATAAACAATTACGACTCGTACACACTCCGTACACACCCTTTAAAACATATAATTAAACAAAGTTGTGGTGACCAACTCACCAAGTGCTTACTAAATCCATTTGTCTACAATTCCAAATGGGTGTCCACGCTGAAGCTGCAGTCTTACTGTTATAAGGGTACAACCCACTTTGCAATTAGTCCCGTGTGTACATCGATTATTCAATAGCGGTATTCAGCAACCGTATGCATTATTGAGCACAGCGAAGTTAAAGCCAAAGAGGGTGTATATATCAGCCGTATACCAAGCGGTATAGACTTGAGCCCTGGGATCAAGGAACACGTGCGTCATCATACATGCACCCATGGATGCTGGGGTAACGAAGACGTATTGAGCGGGCGGGTACTTGGTGTCAAGTCTACTCAATACCCGATTTGGAAACCCAGTTTGCTATTATCCACCCGACCTGGTCAGTGATTTACATCCCCAGAGATCCCCAAACGGACCTGAAAATACCTGCGATCTTACATTGGCTTCGTCCTACCTCTGCAAATTCCTTGGCCAACTCAAAACCCCGCCGCTCACAGAATTGCACATCCCAGCCCGATCATCTCAAACATGACGTCCGTTACGGGGCTGTCCAGCAACCGAAGTACGGCAGTGCAATGATGGCACGGCACTGTCATACCCAGTTTGATAGCACACCCGCAACTAATCCCTTCCTACTCTCGACTGTACCCTTTCGCCCACTCGGTCCATTACCTGCAACTACGAACAAACTCATGCTTATTTCTGAATGTAATCTTATGATCATGCCTGCCCGATCATGCTACCACCAGTTGTGAACGAACATTATTACTACCTTACACTTCGTGAGTGCAGGGTGCATACCAAAGGACTTTGGTCAGTTCACTCAAAAACAACTGCACCTTTTCCTCCTCTTTGAAGATGAGAACGACGTCTGCATGCTCCATATTGACAAGGCTTTCCTCAGCTATTTGAAAGCCGGGGTCCAGAAGACGTTAGTTAGTCAGAATTGTGACCAATTTTGGCAGCTTGTTATTTCTGGCCGCAGCTAACTCACATCATGGCACCTTCTGGAAGTCTTTCTGAGACGTTTCTTATTTTGTGTGCCGGGTATAGACACGGCAGTCTCATTGCATTGTCGAATTACAGCAATGAAACACCACGCGCCCTCAATGGACCCAAGAATACTCTTAATGCATGCCGGTCTCACTTTGTGACAATTCCTTGGCGCATCGTAACTATAATAACAACCATAAACGACTCACCCAAGATGTTCATGTACGGGGCTGTCGACGGACCCAAGTACGGCGTTGCGATGACGGTACCGCGACTACCATACCCAGTCTGATGGACTGCCCGTAGTTCATCATATCCACAATATTTATCGGATGAGGGTGTTAAAGGCACAACAAGACCGTCTCAACCCGTTAATTTGCGCAAGGACTTGAAAGCACTGGCCGCCTTATTGTGCTGTATGCTTGTTCTGCCCATAAACACTAAGTCTACCAATTTCACTATCGAGGGTCGATATAGCTTTTCGCCTGATATAGCATGTACTGACCATCATAAAAAAACAAAAAACTTACTAGCTGTGACGAATTCCTTGGCTTGGTTTGCAGGACACTTGCCACAATGATAGAGGACTTTTAAATACATAGGTCGTTAAAAGCTGCTCAATTTTGAGTTTGCGGCGACACAGAGGGCAAGGTTATTGTCTTTGTCGTTTCGAGATTATTTCCAAACGCAATGCAAAATAAAACACGTGAAGAAACCGGCTCTTCCGCAAATATCCACCATCATCAGACGTACATCACGCAAAGCCGTTGGCAGCCATTAAAATATAAATTCCGCGCCCATGGTGGACCTAGAGTACGTTTAAACAACTTTCAGCAGAACTGCGGCCGCATGGAAAGATCTTAAGGGACCGAATAAATACCATCAAATGCTGAAACTTTGTGGTAAAGTTTTCTTCCTCCGAACTATGCTTCCAGAGAAATTTTGGGTGCGCATCTAAGGCTCGGCGTCGGAGGAAAGTTATTCTACGCAGCTACTGCCGGAAATGAGGAAAAATTGTGCTTAATGAAAGTTTGCGCTCTGAACTTGAAAAGCTCCTCACCATATCCCCGCCGTGTGTTTGATGGGTCAATGGCGAAAACACTGTTGGCCAAACCTTGTTCAAACAGGTTGTAAGTACGAATTAGTTCCCCTCGGAGGCGACGACATTCCAGGGAAAGAGGTCAGGCACGGCGAGACGCGCTTCGTAGTCCACGGATTTGTGGCTGGCAACCATTTTCCTAGCAGCTCGCTGGACACACTCAATTAGGGTTACGTCTTTTGTGGTTCTGAGTAGACAACTTGGTTGGCATATTCAAAAAGCGGTTGAAGTAGGCTCCATAGAGTATTTGGAAGTACATGTGAGCAATACGGGAGAAGGTGCGCCGAATCATCCGTGGAATGGCAAATGCCTTTTGGGCCTGGTTCCCATGATGCAGTGAGAAGGACATGTTTGAAGACAGCCAGATACCCAAATACTTTTTGGTATCTACCCTCGTGATGTCTTCTAATCTTTTCACAACGTGCATGACAAAAACGTTCGCTGAGTCTTCCACAAATAAAATATGGACTCACTTTTCGCCATTCAGACGGAGGTGCCGGTCCAACGACCACTGCTTTACAGCGACCACATCCATTTGAAGGGTACCGATATTGGAATTCCAGGATTTCGAGTCATCCGCAAAAAGTAGTCGTGGACTTACAAGAATATCTTGAAGCTCGTTGACATATAGCAGAAACAGCATTGGTCCCAAAACGGATCCTCGAAGAACTCCAATGGAGACCGGCGCTAGAGAAGAGTAGGTCGATCCTATTTTCACCTGGAATGATCTGTCTTACAGGAAGGCCTTGATCTAGTGTAGGACTTTCCCTTGAATACCGTAAGATTCGAGCGTGTGTAGATTGGCGTGACAATCTTTTCGTTCAGGATCCTTGGATGGACTTCGTCGGACCCCAACGCACAGAATGGGGGATCCTTGGGTGGACTTCGTCGGGCCCCAACGCGCAGAATGAGTTTATCTTGTGCAGGAGTTGACGAATGCCCCCCACCGTAAAGACCAAGTCGGTTAGAGGCAGTTCGTAGTTACGCCTTGACAATATTGGATGTGACGGGGACGCTGGGACTGAATATGGGCCTACATAGTCTGCTCTGTAGAACTCAGATACCACTATTGGAGCACTCGTGGGTTCCCCGTTCCTGTCCCTCAAGGAGAACGCGGATGGCTGGATTCTGCGCGGTCATCTCATGTATTTGAACAGCACATTTATGTTTTTCCGGGCGAGGTCCAGCAAGGTGGCTTGTCTCGTACGTTCCATTGTCCAATTTCTGATTTACAGCGGTTGCGCATTTTACGACATGCCAGCTCATCTTTTGCGTCTCAGGTAAGCAACTTTTTGAAAAATAGTTGAAACCACTTTCTTAGAAGACGCCGGATCCTTTTGGGCAGCTTGCGGCTCATCCTACTGCGTGCTGGTTTCTTGGGACGAACACATCCCGGCAGCTCTGTGAACTTCCGGGGCAATGGCCCTATATAGGTCTTCCACTGAAGCTGGTCCCAGTTTAACTTGTTCAAGAAAGATGCGCAATGCTGAAAAGTCTGAACGGCAGAAGTTCCGAGTCCACGTTTTGGGTTTGGGATTTCTGGCCCATTAGCAGACGAAATCAAAGGCCAGCACACAATGGTCGCTATGTCCCAGTGGAGCGATAAGTATCACCTGATCAACGAAGTGTCTTTCGTTGGTGCTGACCAAATCCAGGTGGAGGGTTTTTGGCCGGCGCGGTATCTGGTGAGTACAACGGCATGCTGAGTCAAAGCGCCCTGTTGAACGACTTCCGTCAGCGCCGCCGCAAAAAGTCCACTTAATCCGACGCGCTAGAGTTTCATCTAGGAGCTGGAGTTACCTACAGGAACTGGAGCTTCATCCAGAAGAGGAAATCCCGTGTAGGTAGTCAGAATGATGCTGAGTATTCGTCCCCGAATCACGTGATTATTTGGGAATGCTATAAGGGACGTGACGTCCGCTGCCCGCGTGCTGCGCGGATGTTCTCAAGCACGCCACATGTTGTCAACATAGAAGTTTTCACTTGCTCAAGGTGTTCACAGCCATAGTGGTTGTAGTTCATGATCTAGTGACGGCATTCCGTGCATTTTTTAGGAGGTCGTTGAGTCACATGCTTCAGCAGGACTTAGAAGTTATATTATATTATATTATTATATAACTGCGTCATGTGCTCCACAAGGAGCCTGAGTCTAAGTGAAGTTGGCTGCCCTATTTTCCAGAAGTTCTAGGTCTTTCGGCGCTTTGAGGGGGTCGGTTTTTGGGAGCCATCTCAAATAACCACCCGGAGGATTGGCTGCATCGGGGCTGTGTGCAATGAGGCACTGTGAAGAGTTTAACATTATAGTTCTAACTAAGCTGGTACCACGAGCACCTCAGCTAAGTTATTTAGATATTAGAATAGTGCTCACACAACTATGGATGTGGAGCTAAGTGGCAATACGCCGGGAGGAATGGTGGGTTGTTTGAGGCCCAGGGAAAAAAGGCACAGGGTGACACGAATAAGGTAGCACAAATTAGGATGCCAGAAAATGTCAGTTGAATGTTTTACTAAATCGAGATACTAAAGATCGGGGCAGTCTGCTCATGGACGAAATCACGGGGACCGATAATCGGTGCCTGAGAATGAAGCCCCATTCTATGAGTGTGCTTCTGCGGTTAATTATTGGATGGCTGCAAGTTATGGTGGTAAAGACAAAACTGTTGTTTTTAGTAAGCTACTGGCCATGAGTATTGGAGGGCAGCAGGGAAGTAGAGTTGAGACCAGGTGCTTTGTATTAGGAGATAAGCAGTTTGGGAATGATGACGGTGAGTTTAGGCGACGAGACAGCCTAGTTACGTAGGGAATGGCCAGTAAATGCAGCAAATGAAAGTGTACGGAGACAGTATTGCCTGCATAAAAATTGGGTAAGGCAATGGAGCTGAGTTTAGACCCAAAAATGGTGACGTCTATCATTAAGGTCATCGCTTCTCTTTCCTATGCACTGACGGGTTCACACAGGTCAATGCAGAAGGGATGAGGGAAGGGATATTTCGGGGTTCAACATCTTGCTATTCTGCTGGTTAGAGCTAAAAATTGAGCGGCACGAGGGAAAAAGGGATAGTCAACAGTGAAATAGACAAGTAAATGCCAAAGGCGGAAAATTTTTAGGGGAGCGCTTTAAAAATGTGTATTCTTCTCTGGTCCCCGTACACAGCCAGGCACCTTTTATCGTTTACCTGCGTTGCAAACCTCTTATACACTGCTCTTCAACCCTCCTCATCCGTAGACGCGGCCTGACCACAGCACATAACCAACGCTTATCTTCAACATGCTCATCGCCCCGCTGAATTTAGTGAAAGCCCTTGACCAATGACCATTCAGTATTTACCTAACATAGCAGTGCTCTTGTCGTGCCGAACGCTGATCGCCCTTGTGTAGGTTTCGTGAAATGGGGGAGTTTGCAGAAGCTGATAGTATTTCGTTGAAGCGCTTAGCAGAAGAGCGTAAAGCCTGGAGGAAAGATCACCCTTTTGTAAGTGAATTTTCCGAAAAGTGACCGGAACAGGGTTTCGTCGCCAAACCGGATAAGAATCCTGATGGCTCACTGGATTTGATGACTTGGACGTGTAGTATTCCCGGGAAGAAAGGGGTATGTGTATTATTCGTCGCTGTTGCTCACCCATCACGTTGTCAGACACTCTGGGAGGGGGGTCTTTTCAATCTAAGAATGTACTTCAAGCCGGAGTACCCAACTACTCCGCCCAAGTGCAAATTTGAACCGCCGCTGTTCCACCCTAATGTATTCCCGTCGGGAACTGTTTGCTTGTCTCTTCTGGATGAGGAGAAACACTGGCGCCCGGCAGTTACTATAAAACAAGTAAGCATACCTGTGCTATAGATAAGCTAATCTGATTAATTAATGAACTTTAGATATTGTTAGGAATTCAAGATTTGCTAGATTCTCCCAACCCGAAGGACCCGGCGCAAGCAGACGCGTATACTTTATTCATACAGAACCGAAAGGAATATGACGCACGCATCAAAAAACAGGCGGAAGCTTTCAGGAATCCAAATCTCTGAACTCAACTGAACGGCCGCAAACAAGACACCATTATCTCCATACAGAACTTTTATACTGGTGCTTCGAACTTGTAAATAAAGTTGTGCCTACCAGATAGCTATTTTTCCAAAAATCTACAAGCCGTCAATAGTTGTGGAATCGCTTCCAGCACGTGGTCGTGTTGCGAGTGTCGAGTAGTTCCAGGTCGAAATTAGAGGGAAGACAGAATAGAAGGGCGTAATGTATTCTTTAATCGTCTAATAACGGTAGTGCCTGAGCTGAAAATATAGAGTGAAAATTGCGAGTTAACGGTGTATGCAAATATATAGTTTACATACTAACGACATTCTCCCCGCCTTGGAGTAAGTGTCTACTTTTGTGGCGAGCGAGTGTAAAAAAAATAAAAGCTATGGTAGTTACGTGGAGTTGTTTATGACTCTGTGTTGCGCAGACTATATGGATGCGGATAGGAATGTCCAAGTGATGTTCTGGGTCTGCACCAGAATAGGATGACGAGGCATCGTTAATAGGTAAGAGTTCAGTTTCTGAGCAATCACGATGGACTGATGGTGTTGCGTGAGGCTCCTCTACCAGTGGGCCATATTTAGAGACTCGATCATTGCGCTTTAAAAAGATCGTCCCAGGGACAGTAAGCCAGGTTGGTAGGGAGACACCGCTTGCTAATCGTCGTGTGAACGGCAGTAAACGCTCGTGTGGGGCACAGGTGATACTAATACATAACAGGGATCTGATACAGTGGAGAGCATCAAGAAGGACAACCTCCCAATGTGTGGCAGGCAAGCCACGTGATTTTAGAGCCAGGCAGATTGTCTTCCAAAGGGTACCATTAGGTCGTTCAACCTGACCATTACATTGTGGATTATATGCAGCGATGTGGCTAGTGGCAAAGCCTTTATCGAACAAAAATTGTTTGAGTTCAGTTGACATGAACGCAGAACCGCGATCCGAGTGAATATAAGCAGGCATACCAAACAGTGAATCACAGTGGAAGAGGACATATCGGCGCAAGGATAAGCAAAAAGGAATCGAGAATGCCCGTCAACGATTGTTAAGAAGTACTTGTTACGAGTGTTTGAGGGGAGTGGGCCTTTAAGGTCTATACTAAGGCGTTCAAAAGGTTGTGTCTTTGATAAGCTGGACACGAAAATTGTCACAAAATTGTGGTAGGAGTTCAGACCATGTGGAACAGTCAGAGGAGACCACACATCAGATATCGCTGATTGCAAAAGGAAGGTTCTTAGAACGAACAAAATGTGCGACTCTCGTGACCCTGGGATGTCATAATATGTTGTGAAGCTCTTCAAGTTTTTCCTTCCCAGCACTGTTGGCACAAAGATTATCAGATAGGGTATCAGCAACGCGGTTATCGGTTCCTGGTCTAAAGACGACGTCGTAGTTTTACTCTGCCAATTCGCTTTTCCACCGTTCAATCTTGTCATTCTTTATTTAATTCTTCTGTTGGTTCGCGTACATAAAAGCGACTGAATTTTGATCTGTAATCCGTTTAAAGTGTCTCCCGAGGAGATAATGGCGCTATTTTCGGATCGCTTCGACGATAGCACATGCTTCTTTTTACGACAGCAGAGTGATTTTTCTCGCTTGCAGTCAAGGTCCTGGAGAAAAAGGTGACCGCGATATCAGATGCAGCAGTTTCAAAGAGGGATATTGTAGTCGACAGCAACGACCATCGCATTCTCTAATTCGTGCTTAAGGTTTTGTTGTTTTTGCTGTTCGGACCTTCTCCGGAAGCGGAAATACTTTGTTTTCAACCAATGGGTGAATTTTGTAAGAAAACGCCGGCATCTAGTGTGAATAGTAGGCGAACATACCAATGGCTGTTTGCTGCGACTTCCCGTTCTGTGAAATTGGGAGTTCTCTTATAGGGCGCATGCGTTCTAGGTCAGGTTTTATAATACCCTTGGAGACCTTGTAACGTAACAGAGTAATCCCTTCATTTGCGAAGCTGCTTTTTGTGTCGTTCAAAGTAATGTATGTTTTTACCGCATGTTTTTTACTGCATACAGTGACGTTATCAATGTGAACGAACTTGTCTTTAACCTCTGCGGCTTTGTCTATATTGTTTAACGTTCGTTGGAAACATGCAACCCCTTTTGTCACTCCGAAAAGAATAAGCCGAAACTTGGATAGGTTCCCGCTGGCTTGAATGCTGTGAACGTCTTATCTGACTTGATCATTGGAACTTGATGATATACACTCTGGAGATCCAGGGTATTGTAGAGGGTATAGCGTGTGATGGTTTCAATTGTTTGATCCAGTCTTGGTAAAGGATAAGCGTCAAGGTAGATGAAGCGATGTATGTTCTGGCTGTAATCTGTCACCATAGTCTCTTGTGATTAGTATTGCGCGTTACGAACATTTGCTTGATGATGCTTCGATTATGCCATTGGTGACCATTCGGCCTACTTCGGTTAGTGTGAATTGTTCATCTTCCGATGTATGACGATGAGATTTCGTGGCGATCAGTTGGTAATTCGCAGCAAGCCTAGTGAATACGGATGGATATTTCAGTTTCGCGGATGTTACGCCGCATACAGTTAGGGTGCCCCGTTGGCCACCGAATGGAATTTCAACTTTACTATGTAACCCCAGGAAGTCGTATCCGAGAAGGACGTCTGCAGAGAGGTTCGGTAATACACAAAGTTTGAACCGTTCGTATGTAGCATCCTTGTGCCGAATGCACACAAGGCAATAACCTTTGGTACAACATGAATGCATCGTCGATGCCATTGTTGTCACAATCGTAGGGGAATATTTTCCAGTTACGAGTTTGTAGGACTGATGGAGAAACGTAACTTTTGGAGCTGCCGGTATCAATAAGAGCTCGGATAACAATGCCGTTGACCAAAATGTCTGTTGTAGTTTTAGGTAGGTGATCGGGAGCAGCGGGACAGATTAAGGAAGAGATTGAGGAGTCTTGAGCTGAACCCACGTGATATTTCGAGGTTTTGGACCCACAGACACGTTGAAAATGCCGAATTTTCTCACAACTTTTGCATACTGATTCTTTAGCGGGACACCTATAACGAGGGTGCTTGGGGTTCCCACAAAAGTAACATTTTTGTTGTGTAGCGACAGAAACTGTTGTTTCGGGATTAACAATGGACGAAGGAGTAGACACAGAACAAGTAGTGGCTTGTCTGTATACGTATGATTGTGTTTGATTTTGTGCAAGTTCGAGAGCTCATGCGGCTTAGTAGGCTTTGTCAGGGTCCAATTCATGTCACGTTAGCAGTTCCTCTCGAGTGGTATTCGACTGCAGTACGGTTATTAAGGCATCCCAGACCGTTTCGTTTTTACGTTCCACAGCGGGATGGCCCAAGTGGTTAGAGCACGAATTTACTGAATTGAAGGTCCGTGGTTCGAACCCAACTGATGCATCTCGACTTCCCCTATCTAGGCTTGGGCAACCTGGCAGTATCCCAGCCCTCATGCTTCCTTCTGGTGGGGCGGCAGCTAGGCACCTGAAGGGTGTTACAGCTGAACGATTTTTTTTTATCTTCCACAGCAGATATTGCTTTGAACTTACAGTCGCTAGCAAGTGACTTCAGTTTTTGAACGAACTGGTCGACATCTTGGCCAGATTCTCGTTTCTAGGTAGCTAAAAGATGGTGTGCATACATGATGTTTTCGGGCGAATATAAAGTTTTCCCAGCGAGGTTATCGCAGAATCGTAGTCGCTACATTCTGCAACGAATTCATACAGTGTGGCGTATAAGAGTTTCCAATTTATTCAGACCTTCGGGCTTGATTGAGTTAATATAAGCTTTGAAGGTACGGAACCAATATGTCCATCGATTCGTGCCATCTGCTGAGTAAGGATCAGCCTGAAAAACCGTGGGTCGGATAATATAATCCATTTCTTTAATAGACGGTTAAATTGTTGCGAGAGTTGCGTAATTCCAGGTCGGGATTAGAAGGAAGACAGAATAGAAGGGCGTAATGTGCGTTTTAATCGTCTAATAACGTCAATGCCTGAGCTAAAAATACATAGTGAGAATTAGGAGTTAATGGTATGTGCAACGGTATGGTTTACATAGTCATGACAGTTCCTAGCTGCTACTCGCTGCTGTGCTCAGAGATCCGTTATGCGTCGCGTGCGTGTAACATCCGCTTTGACCACAATGGGATTGACTCGGGTTGCTAGTTTTCTGCTAATCCAAAAAGCCCTGCACAACGTAGGTGAACTTCGGCCAATACCTCTTCCTGCTCAGGTCTATTCGTAGAATAGATGAGTTCCGGTTTCCTTTGTATTGTGTCCCTCAGGCAGTTCTCGGTAGCTGCCCCCTGGAAACATGAATCTCCTGTACTTTAATCCCAGCAAGAAGGGAACCATAGGTGTAGCAAACCCTTGGTGCAAACTTTCCATGATATGGAACTCGGGTTTTTCGCACAATCGAGGAGTTTGCCCCAGCTTCCCGTTTTTTCGTTTTTGCTTATCCACAGCGTCAGTTCACTTTAAAAGTCCAAGCTGAATGGAGGTCACAGCGAAGTCCAACAAGGTTGTACCGCTGGACACAAGGCTTACCAATTCAGTGATTCACACATTCAGATTTGTTTATGTATTGGGAGAAGTCACGCAATATACCAACCATTGGGACTACTGAGGTCATTCGCTTATTTTACTGTGACAAGTTTATGTGGGGCACAATGTTACACGCCGCGTATCTATTTGGGGCACCGCATTTTTACCGTTAGACGTACACACTCTAGAGACATAGCTAGTGGACGTCCGATATGATGGCAGACGAATAGGTCTTTAATTGCCTCCATCGGCGCGTGCCTAGCG
Source organism: Clonorchis sinensis (assembly GCA_003604175.2). Classification (NCBI taxonomy): domain Eukaryota; kingdom Metazoa; phylum Platyhelminthes; class Trematoda; order Opisthorchiida; family Opisthorchiidae; genus Clonorchis; species Clonorchis sinensis. The sequence goes on along the minus strand of CM030370.1, from coordinate 141,640,301 downwards.
ATGAAGCTGTGTTCTACGTCTTTATGCATTCCAGGTCCATAATATATTGACGAGTGATGACGAAGAACGAGCATTATAAGAGTGCAGATCCACTGCATTCGGCGGTGTTGTTCACGTTGGCTATCCGGATGACTTTAATGAAACATAACAACTCTAATCTGCATTTTTGTCATCTTAACAGCCATGGTACCTGGTCACGAATACCCAGGTTGTTAAGAATACTTATACTACTGGTATGATCCTCCTATACAGCCGCTCTTCTTGCCTAGGCTTAGGCGACCTGGTAATATCTCAGTCCTCGTGGTTTTTTCGGGTAGCGTGGCAGTCAGGCCCTCAGATGGTGTTACAGCTGAACGATTATTATTACTTATTAAAGCTACCCAATCATCCTCTTCGAAGACGCTGACGCAAAAATATAGTCCCAGCATCATTTTTCGAAGCCGAGCAGTGGTTACTCGGCCGGTTTGGGCATATCTATGAAGACCCGAGATTTCCGTTAGCAAAACGGCGTCTTGAGCACATGTCCACTACATATGGCTTCTGAGAGTGTTATGGAACTCATGGCTTCGTTAAGCAGAGATGGGGTAAGGCGTTTTCATGCCGTGCTCTGGTGTGAAGGTCAAAACACTAGGACTTTTACCTACGCTGAGCCCTGCGTGGTAGTATCACTTCCCGTAAGGTGCTGCAGTTTGTAGACTCGAAAGCCACGCATCTTTCTATAACGCGTGTAGCGTCCAAATATTCAGTGCGAACTAAAGATGTGTTTAACATAACCGTTTCCTGGAAGGAAGTTTAACGAAAGGTACGCTCAACTAATAGGAGAGATTCGGTTGAGCAGAAGCATTAAAAAGCCGTCCATCTTTAACACCCTCTGGATGCCTAGCTGCCATTTCACTCGAAGGAAACAGTACGGGTGGAATACTTCCAGGGTGCCCAAGCATAGATAGGGGCGGTCGAGATGCCGGGGTTGAGTTCGGACCATGAGCTTGCGGTCAGTATGTTCGCACCCAAACCACTGAGCAGTCTCGCGCATTACAAGCACTTTGATTGCTATCGATAGGACTGGTTCCTAGGTTGTTATGATTTGGTTGGAATAGTTTAGCGAATTTGTTCATATTTTCCGTTCTTGATTATTTCTCGCAAAACATGTTGCTCTATGTTGTGGACGGCTGTATAAACTACAATCTTTTCGGTATAGATGTCTTTCGTCGAACGTCCTTCAATCGAATCTGGATGGAATTTGTCTGGATTTCGGCAGTTTTCGGTTTGTTTCTCATTTTGTCCGCCCGTACACTTCGGTGTTGACTGTCCCCCTGTATTACGATCTTAAACGTCTAGAGGGCATCGTGGCTCATTTTTGAGTGTATTTGGAGTATTGTGCATGATTTGGAAGTTGTTTCACTCACTGGAACCCCTTGGTGATGCCGACGACTTCCGCCAGTGCCGACGGACGAAGATAGTATGAATGGTCATTCGTCAGGATTTTGTGGACCGCTTAAAGTGTCCTGAGCTGAATGAGCACTTGGTAGGAGTTGTCCGTTTTTTCATGATTTTGCAACATTTGCGACAGCAAAATCAATGTTGACGTTGACAATGGCTCAGAACTTCTAAGTTCCCAAAAAATAGAAGGTTAGACAGACAAGGACCCATAATCGTTCTGAAACGTCCTCACTTCACTCAGACAACGTCGTCAGAGGATGCTACAACCAAACAAAAGGAAGGCAATCATGGGTTCGTTCGAGAAATCGGGCCGCACAAACAAGACTAAATTTTTTTGTAAGCTACCCCTCCCGCCATGGATTTCGGCAACTCCAAAAGATGAGCGAATTGAGTTTCCTAACAAACGTTTAGACTCCATCTGTAACCAGAATATCGTACTTGGGACAGTTATCAGCGGTTCAGAAGTGTCCGCTAAATTGGCTGGTAGTTGGGTTCTAAGTGGTGCTCACGGAAGTATTGAATGAGAGCCGTGCGGAGGGAGTGGTGGTTATTCTTAGTGACGGGATAACCATTGTTGAAATTCGAGCTCAATTTTAATGAGGTTTCAAGTCATTTACGATTACCCTTTCGTCCACAGTAATGAGGCCAGTAAGGGAGTTTGTGTCAATTGTTGAAACCCGGCGATTGATGAAAAGTACTTTGTCTGCTCGTGGCGCTGTGTGTATCGCAGTCTAAAACATGACAAAAGGTCAGGTAAAAACAGCCAATTAAACGCACGATCAAACTCCAAGGACGCGAACGCGCACCACTGTCAGGATTCGTTCGAGGCATGAGCATATGTACTGACCACAGTACCTTCTTGTGTTAAGGGTTATTCGATATTTTTAGACGTATCCAGGATTCAGCTTTCTTCCCCAACAGCTGAGATAATTCTAGCGCATCTGATGGGATCTCCCTTGGTAATTCGTAATTGGATTTATCCACAGAACGAATTTTCAGTTGTAACCTTCAAAGTCGCTGGACGAAATTTAAACCAAAATAACTTCACGGTTATATTCCAAGGAAACAATATATTGCAGGAAAGTCTTTCTCATCTAAAAGATTCGCAGCTGATGAGAGAGTGCCGTGTGGAAAGATTCAGATACTGTGAAGCGCCAATCGACGTCATTATCGTACCGTACCACACAGCTGATCCACTCTTATCCTCTTCAGTCAGTTCACATATCCTTTCCCACAAGTGCTGCTTTTAATAAGTATTACTTTGCCTACGCATACAACTGGTATTTTTAAGAACTCTAGACAAGGGTCTTTTCAACATGTTTGATTTTCTCTGCTTCTGATCTTGTACAAGTCGCAAAATTATTTTAGAATGTGGGATCATTTATTGCAGGGTCTAGTCGTTCGTGGGAGATTGGGGCCGGAGCGCAACTGGTGATTATTGAGGAACCACTGTATTCATAATGCCCGTGGTGGGGTTCTGTTGCTCTGTTCCGCCGTTATTCTAAAATTAACCTGTTCACCGAACATCACGCAAAAGTTGCAGTTTCGGGCGGATCACGCCTGGTCCAAATTGGCCTCCCGATTATCTTTCAGTTTATTATGCCCATTTCGTCCATTACGTAAGTAAGCATACGAAATTTTCGAAAGAGAACTAGACTGGGTTATGAGTAATATTATGGAAGATGTCGCGAATACTAGCAACAATCGATGGGCAGCATTACCGCATCCCTGGCTTGCTTGCTGGAGCTGTGATCTACCAGTGTTTGCGCCGCATCAGCCAGATCAACTTTGTGGGTTGAAGTGTACGGTATCGTAAAGTTCCTAAAGTGTCTCATTTTCCGCCTCTGCGGTCACAATTTGTCAGTATCAGGTCCAGTGTCAACATTTATTTGGTTATGAATTTTGTCCAAAAGGACGAGGATGGCTCGTTCAATCAAGTGTACATGTTGCGGACAGTGTTCCAGTAGATCACAAACCCTAAGAATATAACAGTTGGTGAATCTTGTGGCAAATCGCTAATTGTCGTGAGTTTACATGGGAAAAGTCTGTGACCACTATCATGGAGAATGAAAACGAAGTGCCTATCGGAGCCATCAGACTCACGACATGTCACACTACCTGCTCTGCGTAAAGGCCCCTTCTTGTTTCCCTTGGTACGGTTTTCAACATATCGTCGCATATTTTTTGAAGGAATGCTATTCATGAGTTTGATAAAAAATCCCTTTTGACAGATCATTCCCAGTATTTCCAATCTTGGGGCTCATCAGGTAAGCTCAGTCCCCGACTTTACGTCGACTATTTATTCCTTTCTAACCCATTTTGTACGAAATTCTCGAAATAACTATTTTTCGCACCATTATTGTCTTACATTGAGAATCAGTTGAATCCCATCAGGATCTCTATACTATGGTATCATTCAACTAAATGTACTGCTCAAAGACCGCCTAGTGTTTCGGTTAGTACTATATTTAAGAGGTTGTAGTATGTTTCCTCGAAGAAGCACTACTCATAAGGTTGCTGAAAACTAGTCGAGCATTCATTACCGATCTCACCATTTTGAGGCGCATAGGGTAGGTACAGCTCCCGAAGTTTACTTAGGTAAAACTGTATGAAATTCGTAAAATGCACCTTTTTTAGCGCTAATTTAGTTTTAACACGAAACTCAACGGAATCCCAGCTAAGCATCTTGCTTATGGTATTGTTTAACGGAGTGGGTTACTCAAACCCTGCTTCATGTTTAAGTTTGTATGGTATATTTTTGTACGATATTCGTCATATCGCATTACGTTTTCTTGGAGAAACACCACTCATTAGTTTGCTGAGTTTCCAGCCCAGAACCAGTTTCGCTCCTCTTGGGGCTCATCAGGTAGACCCAATCCCCGAGTTTCCGTCGAAGTTTTATTCCTTTTTGAACCGAAATTGTACCAAATTCGCCAAATGCGCTCACTGTCATAGTAGTTTGGTTTTAACGCGAGACTCGTCCAAATCCCAGCGGGATCTCGTGTATGCTATTCCTGAATTAGATGTTCTGCACAGAGATCGCTGCGTTTTGCAGTGTGTAAAAAATTCGAGATGTGGCGGTGTATTTTCTCGAAGCCATCTAATCGTTAGGTTGCTGGAGATTTCAACAACCCCCGATCCTTTTCGTCCTTGGCTCTTAACAAGCAGAAGTAATCCTGGAGTTTCCGCCAAATTTGTGTTCTGCTTGTACGCTAATTATCTCTCCGGTGATCGTCTGTGTCATGCGCATGTATACCTTCGAAGGACAATCCAGCAAGCATGCTATCCATCTTAAGCCATCGCATATTTTCCATTGAATACTGGGCTTTTTATGTGAAAGTTACCCTGTGTGGACCCTTTCTCAACACTCATTGACCGCTACTCACTGTTAACTGGATATCGCATCCGATCCTTCCGTTTAACGCGTGAAAGAGCTCTTCTGGAAGTGGGATTGGGAACTGGTGTACCTGCCATCTATTTGGTTTCTATTATTCATTCCCATTTAGAAGTGAAAAAGTTCGAGCTTGAGCGCCCTGATGGCTGATAATTGGCCCTTGTTAACAACGGAATATCCAAGGCATCCAGCTGGGCAGCTACATCACTGGATGTCTTGGACGCAGCCTGAGTTGGCAAGAGCTGTGTTTCAAATTTGATTCACAACAGCGAAACAATCGCTTCTTGTAGTCAAAACTCGAAGCTATGGTTTGTGCACCTGATAGAATTCGGATGGGAATATCTTAGAACTAAGTTCGAACTAAATAATTCGTGAACTAATGGGTGTGTAGCAAAAATAGGAATCCAGATGACCCCAAAAAAAGTAAACTGACAATGAAACAGGCCTGTACATGGAGTTTCAGTCCATCTCCCATGTATGGAGATGGTAATCAGACATGACGCTGCCTGCTTTGAGGGTAACTATTAGTGTGAAATGTGGTGATGTATTTTTTTTGGCTGTTCGGGTATCCGTCCGTTAGTAAATTCGGCAAATAAATCAAGCTTCTCTAGAGGTTGTGTGAGAATATGTGCTACTTCTGGTGGAGTCAAGCTCAAACCAAATAGAAGGGCCTCGATCTGACTCGTTGATAGTTTGCCGTGCTGAAAACATTCGCAGTTCGGATGATCCGACCGACAAGGTTCCATGGTGAATCTCAAGAGAGTTTCATCGAATGTCAGAAAATGATGCACGTTCTCCATCACGGCCTGGTTAATAATGAAATACCGATGTGTATGCTCAGCTACCACGCATACTGCCTGCAATGCAAGTTTGCCAAGTGAATGAAAATCAGTCACTCGGCCGGACGAACAAGAGAACGAGTTGATCCGTAGTGAATGACTGGAGTACATTAGCCATACTTGTCAGGGTTTGCAAGATGTCTGAGTGACATTAATACTCAGAGGATCTACTCTCCAATAGATGAACGTCGGGGAGAAGCGTGATAGTGCTATGTGTGCAGGGACGTAACGAAATGTGGTTGACCAGCGGCATCAGCATTCCGACTTCTGTATGCCCGGACATCGTCTGCAAAGAAAGCGGTGTTCTTCAGTCCTGGTTGTTGTGGGAAAATAATCCGCTATAAACGGCAAGATATAAGGACGCAAAGTAAGAACCGCTATTGTCACTCTGGGCACCATCGGGTCTTTCCTACTTTCTGGCTTGAGTCCGTATCCTCGCGTGCGGTTGGAAGTCCTACAAGACATAACGCTTAACCAATTTCACTGATGAGCTTGGGGTCACTTTTTAGTGAGTGTGCCGAGCTGAGGTTCATGTGAATGCTGAGTAAAGCCCTATGCTGCCTTACCGGACACGGTTGTCATGTTTATTTAGCTGATGCTGAAAGAGATAGGTACCTTCCTCTCTATTTAACCATTGGATGGGTTTTTGGGACGACTCCCTACCGTCTCGTGTTCCTTCCATCCTCTATTAATGTGATGTTTCCTCATAGCTATGTGGCATTTAAGAACCAGCGTTTATTGCTGACGCGTTGTTGTACAGGGGGGGTGGGTATTCAATGGAGGATTGTCTCCTGGAGTTTGAAAAATCAGCTGCATACAGTTGTATACTCCAAGTGCTAGTGTATCGCGTGAACAGAGTGTTATAGCTTAATCAGAGTAGTCATTAGGAGACATGTTCACAAAGTCCGTCCTCCACCCCAGATGACGTTGTTTCCTTGTCCTCACCGAATGTAGAGGCAGCGGTAAAAACTGGCCCCCTAAAATGACCACAATCTGGAAAAGTTGAAGGACTCTAAAAACACTTGGTGGCCAACAGACCAACAACCATTTTCCTTACGGCTCGTTTTTACACGCCCTGGTTACAGTTGCCTGATCGACGGGAGAAGACATTTCTCGAAGGTCCTAAAGGTTACTCCTCTGAAAGTCGTCGAAGTAAACTAGCAGTTTCTTCATGGAATACTATTTGTGAGCGAAGGAATTTACTTTTACTGAAATGAAATTAATGCCTGTCACGCATAATTTGCTTGACACACGGTGATGAAAGATTATAGAACAAGTCTCGCCTTGGTGTTTCGTTCACATATGTTATATTATTAGGCATAACTGGCAATACACTCCCCCCCCCCCTCCCCGACACACAAGTAGCCGGTGATCTCTGTCTAGAGGCTTGTCTTCTACGCCATTATGTATTGTGTGCGTAGAGGCTGTGTTCTTCAATATGAGAATCCGTTCTTTTGAAAAAAAGCTAATGGGAGATGAAGAAATGTCATAAAAAGCACTGCTCTTCCAATGGGATCCCAGTACAAAATTCAGTCTAGTGAGATTCGTCCAGATCAATGCGGATAGATAGGGCGGGAAACTGGACGTGGCTCGGCTCTTCATCGTAGAACGGAGTAAATTTGGGTGTGTTTTTAAGAAATATCCAATGTGTTGTGACCGCTGTGGGGAATTTGTAACGTTCAGCTATCTGCACATGGTAGAGAACCTTATGACCATTTCCCCAACCGTATTTCTTATCCGACTGTTCAGAAAATGAGCGACTGGTCATAAAGAACCTGCAGGTGCCCGATGGCACAACACGCTGCCACTACCTTGATAAGACCCCTCCAAAGAGTAGGAGTCTTTCTATCTTAGAAGTGTGCAGTTTTTTAGGACCAATGAATCACTTTGGGCTGATTCCAATACATTGTCAGTTTGCCGTGAGAATCACTCAATTTCCTCCGAACAACTTGCAAAAGAATCCCACGACCAACGCATGAAATGGCCTATTGTCGATCTGGAATATGCAGATGACATCGTTCTGGTCTTCAAAGATAACGCGCAGCTGTTTTTGGATGAGATTACCAAAGCCAACCAATCCTTTGACATGTGCTTTGCACCCACAAAGTGTAAGGTCATGCTTCTGTCCATGCAGTCACCCAACACGCCAAGGAGATTTTATGGCGATTTGTATTCTGGTAGTTGTATTGGTTGTTTGTAGTGACAGATGAAGCCGATGCACTGATCTTTGAGGCTCAGCTCACTTTGGTAATTTGGGACACTTATAGCGGCAAAGCGGTGTACAGCCGTATCTCAAGGGACGAGTGTATCAGGCTATAGTATGGGCGGTTTTGTTGTATGACGTGACCTATTTGGACAGCGGTAGTGAAGCGACCTCGGCAACCGTAGTCTCTAAACCATAACTTGTGCGGGCTGATGCCGGTGAATCCGCAACGAGATACTTAGAAAACTAGTATTTGTGTGTGCAACGGAGAACAGTCAAAGAATGTGTTCAGCCCCAAAACCTGTGGTGATTTGGTCATGTACTGCGCAAGGAGAACCATCGTTTGCCGAAGAGGGCTGTTTTCCGTGCCAAATTAGGATTGTTGCAAGTAGAGAGGTAATCAACCTTTGACATGGTAGAAGGGAAGGAAATCGATTACAAGAAGTCTGGCTGGGTACTATCGGTGCGACTCGAATTCCAGATTGAGGCTCATGTGACCCACATTGTGCCCGAATGAATGTCTGGAGATGTAGGTACCTCAGACTGCTTGTAGTGGACTAGCACGATGTCCCTTCCCAATCCAATTTTATTCTCTTCATTACAATAGGCTTTTCAAATACACTGTGGTAGTACGGTAGTGAACCATCAGTGTTTGAACACTGGTGTTATGCTGTCAATGATGATGATGATGATGAGTTGAGTTTAGCATTCGGTTAGCATGAAATCACTCAGATCTAAGTTTGTTCCGTTTCAGAACCAGCTAATTTGGTGTCCTTATGTACTACTATGTACTCAGAACAACAGAGTAGCCAGCCTTTACACTCAGTGTAGGGGTTGGATCTAACTACTCCTTCCATACTTGTCTCATATGCGCGAGAAACTAGAAGAGACATGTACAAAAGGAGCAGGTGGACCCAATGAGCAAGATTACTGGAATGGACATTGAATCAAGAGATTAAAGAACAACGTTGAACAAACAATGAGAAATCCGACAACACATAAAAGCATCTGGTTAACCAAACAAGAAAAACAATCACAACGGACAAAAAAGCGTGACCACGCAAGTAAACTTGACTCAGACTAAAAGTAAGTGGAGATTAAGGACGGAGTAATCAAATCGAACTGAACTACCAAAAAGAGAGACCGCCGTGAGAAAGAATCAGATTAACGTACGTCAAGTCAAAATTCAACAGATGTCGGAGACCGATCACTAAGAGCAAGAACAAAAGGTCCTCCGTCAGGAACTACTCAACGCACCAACTGAGTTCGCGGAATGGAGACCACGACTCAACACAATCTAAGATGGACCAATGGGATTCAGAGAAAGGTGTGTTCCCGTCAGCCAAACACAGCAATAGATATCAGTTGGTCTTTTACAACTACACAAACTGAAGCAGGTAAAGAATTGCCCACCCAATAGCGCACTGATGATGTCAACTCAATTGGTGACGAAAAGCTTGCAAGCTGTCAACTTCGACGAGTAGGCTAACGGCCACTTGATCAACCACCAATGAGCGCACCGGTGCTACGTATACTCCGGGATAACACCTTGGTGAATACGGTATGACTCCATGTTGTAGCGACAAAACTGTCTTTGAGGAGTATTCCTTATACAAGAATTTGTAGGTAATTAACGGAGGAGCTTGCGAAAGTTTCTAATTTGGTTTACAAGACGGTAAACTAACATCGAAGGAGATTAGGACTGTGCTTCTTAACTTTCTAAGTAAATCAACAGTAAATTGATCTTGGCACATTATTTTAGGACCTGAATGTCTAGAAGTTCTAGATCTTACTGAACGAGGAAGCGGCCAGTGGGAACCGGAGAACAGTCAACAGTTTTAGACGTCATGGGCTGTCGAACAGTTTTAGGAAATCTTACGAGTAATGTATTACGTCTATACAGTGTATCGCGATATCTCGAATATCGTGTCAACTGAAAACGAGGCGGTCTGGTGCAGCACATTAAGCTGTCTAAAAACATCATAAGCGAGAGATTCGGCTGGGTTCCAGGTGAGTCTCTCGTCAAAGCCAGATTGGTACGCAAATGAGGGTATTTCACTGAGCAACAGTTTGGTGCTCCATGCTTAGCACCAGCGCTCCAGGATAAAGCCACCATCAGTTTATTGTAAATTCTCATAAGGGACGGACATATGTAATGACCTAACGGTTCCCGGGGAGTTTTCTCAGTCAGACTATCAGCATTTCTTTCGTTTTCGAAATACACTACTGGTGATGTTCCCGGTACACGACTATGGGTACTGTGTACCGGATTCTGGAGCCTTGGCGTCCGGAAAAAGACAGACAAATTGACGCATAAGGCATTTGCCATCAAGGGAACTGTAATCGCGAATGACTTATGGCTTTACCTACGGCATGGACTTGGAGAAAGTGCATAAATATTTCCTCGTTCACATCACCATACGACACATCACAGCTGCTCCTCCTTTTCTCGAGCGGGGCTTCGCCAAGAATGCATTCATGAGTTTCTCTTCAGTGGTTACAAAACTCCTGTGCTTAACACAGTGACTACTCGCCTCACACATACACATTCGTGCCTAACTGTCATGTAGGCACATCACTTTCCAGCTTTATAGTTTCTTTCCCAAGCCATCAGTGCCGGTTTAAACTGCGCACCCTTGTCGACTCATTACTAAAGTTGTGGTTTACACACGGTCGGTTTTCTTGCTAATGTTACCAGGTCTGTTACATTGCACAAGATCCATTAGAGGCAGACTTATCAGTTAGTGACGGTATTTTGCACTCATCCACACAACTATGGAAGACATGGGGCGAGAACCCAGCTTTGGAAACTCGAACCGCTGGAATCCCTGCCTACTTTAATTACAACGATAATAAAAGATAAAGATACAAGATAATTGTTCAGCTGTAACACCCTAGTTGCCATGCCACGCGAAGGAGACACGACGGCTGGGATACTGCCGAGTTACCCAAGCCTAGACAGGGGAAGTCGAGATGCAGAGGTCGGGTTTTAACCGCGGACCTTTCTGACAGTAAATTCGCGCTCTAACCACTGAGCCATCTCTTTCAACGATAGCCCAATCTGAGACACATAAAAGTGAGCTACTGGAAGGTAGAAGGGCGGAGACACTAATGGCCTGAACAACCCTGAGAAAAAAAATATCTAAGAAGTTCTCATTCCGGGGTTTAGTTGTGCTGAGTGAGGACCAAGCACAAACTGACGCATATTTTCCTAACACACATACTACCCACCCGGCGGATTCACAGAGTAACAACACCAGAATAGGATGAATAAACGGCAGTAGTGTTTGTGAGGGAGTTGCATGAGGAAGGGACAGTGAAGGAGCTTAAACAAGTGACTTTTTGACACCAAAAGATTCATCCGGTACGACAGAACGATTACTAGCTTCCTGTAGACATCTAGCATAGTTAGGTCAGAAATTTGACTTTTTACTAGTGTTTTGAAATGATAGATTGCTGTTCACAGCCATGCGAGTACTAGAACCTTCTAAGCACTCCTATAATCCTTCGCACAAGATGTTCACGATAACGGCTCCCTGCACAACAGAATAGGAATGAACTAGCAGACATCAGGCGGCTAAATGCCGATGTTACGAACGCACAGAAATCACAGTATGTTAGTTCAGGAAAACGGATGTGATGACACAACAAACATTTTAAAGGGACTGAGGAATTTATCTGCTAACTGTGGTAACCGCGTCGTTTGTTGCGCATTCTTGCTTTTCTATTGGAGGTGTGGTGCCATGGATCGGGGTGTTGTGTAAATTGATCTCCAGCGAGGTCCCGTATACTAGACCTTTGAATTCGGATGTACTACCTTATAAACTGAACCTTTCCACAGGGTCGTGTGGCGTGGGGATGTTCGTTTCAGCGGTTCTCAGTCTACTTCCTTTAGTGCCTCGTGTCGGTACTCCACAAAAGGACATTTTACCATGTAAATTCTGTTCATTCGAAACAACTGAGTTCAAAATAACCCAGATGCCTCAAGTAAGCAGGAAGTGACCGTCACCGAATTGTAATGCTTTAGAAATGCAATCCAAAAAGACAATGGACTTGAATGAAAACGCAGTTATTTGACCCAGCTTGACAGAGCGAAAATCAAGAAACGAGGTTCCTTTTTTCACTAAAAATCCAACTTGTCCAAGAACTCAAATAACGGGAAAGAACCGGCAGTAGAGACCATTATAGCATCCGTACACGGTTTATGGCTGACGATGAGGACCATCAACCAGATTTACACTTCCCTGTGACCTTGGCAGCAGATAACGCACTTGCAACCAAATTTGAGTGCGATAGCGTCGCGAAAAACATCCATTATTATCATCTGCGGCGGCTCGACTATTTACTATGCATGCTGAAACACTGTTTACCGAGACTAGTATTGTCCTCCGAGCTTCCTTCAGAATGGCACAAACCGCGTAGGGACAACCGATGACTTAGCAAAAAGGTATGAGAGATTGCCAAGAGTTTATGTATCGTTGGTGCAGTATGGTTTCCAGGATGGATTCCCATGACCCTTATACGCTTGACTGGAAACAGTACAAGAAATGGCGGTCGATCGATTTCTGTAGTATTCGTGCTGTCACTTCCATTCCAGGGTGTCTGACTTACCGTTTAATTGCGTAGGTACTTCAGAACGCTTGCGATTGGCCAGTACCAGGTCCCTCCCCCGAACACTCTTTTCTGTTCTTTGCATTTTAGGGCTTTAGTATAATTAAATAAACGTTGTAGTTGTACGACAGTGAAACATCAGTGTCAACGCTGATGTTGCTCTCTGATGATGATGATGAATGAATAACTGTCTCTACCGCTTGTAACGCGCTGACATCATTTTGATCTGGACAAAGGCTAAAGGACGTTTGGCTTCCTTCGTAGCAACCTGAGAAACAGCGGAGAAACCACTACAGCGACGGAAAGGAGGTTGCTTCAATTAACGCGATGGGTACAGTTACGCGGAGCCGAAACCATGTATGACAGCTTCCCTGGGAAGCACACAAGATAACATTGCTGTAGGAGATGGAGGCCCGACGTGGATACCTTTAATCGGGTGAGCAAAATATCATCCACAGACCCTAACCTCGTTCCAGACCAGGACTGAACAAGTGATATTACGAAATATTCTTAAGCCAACCTGATATTCTTTGTGGAACTTGAGGACGTGCTCTGCAAACTAGCAGTGTAATGATGAGCAGAAAATTTTTGTCACTTTTTTTAAACGTTCTGAAATGTGGATGCCTTGAAACCGAATGCGTCTTTTGGTCTCGTGCGTGAAAGTACCACGACCCTGACACAAATTTAGCGGAAACATGAACGGACAGTCTGTTTCACAATATGCCGCCGTTTTGTCTGTGTAGCATTTCACCTATAATTAGAGAAAAAGAGCGCTACGATGAAGCCTCAGAATGAAGCTGGGACCAACAACTATCATACCACTGCTTCAGAATAGTAGTCAAACAGACCAAGAGGCGACAATTACTGGGAAAGCGGAGATCAAATTAGGAAACACAAAATAATGGCAAACCGCCAAACAGCTCACAACCGCCTAGAAAGGCGGTTGACGACGATGAAAGTAGGCAACGATTGGCCAAAATAGAGGGTCCCCGTCAAGTTATAAATGAGAGCGATCGGCCTGCAGGAACCGGATGTATGCATATAAACGTCTGAACAATTTGCTCATCCGAGGCATCGGTTCACCAAAGAAACGCACAGCGAACGAGTGATTGTGGGTTGCGTTGCGGTTCAGGATGCGGACTATATGAATGTTCAAATCTAAAAGCTCCTGTGGGAAAAAGCTTGTCCATTTGTCTGGTTTCTTGTTACAGGAACCGCACCATACAATGGGAAACAAACGTTTCGACCACACGTGTACCATCAACGAAACATGAGGCCGGGTCGTTGATGGGTACCAAGAACGAGAGTGATGCAAATTCGGCGAGAGGGAATATTGTTTAAAATATCAAATAGGCTGAACTTGTATGATGTTGACTATTCAGTTAGGCAGTGACAACGACCGGAGTGGGGACACGTATCATGACAGAAAAGCGATCGCGCAGGTCAACCGCTAATTAAACAAATCAATTAAGGAAACTTCCCTTACACGTGTAAATAACGAGCCGAAGGACTGCTGACACCAGTAGCCATTAAGTCTAAAAGAGTAAGATATAGAAAAGGCAACGGTCAAAACAAAGCATGTGAAAGTTCACCCACCACTGCACTCCGGTCCCGTAAAATTTTGCTTCAAATGGCCAGCTTTTGAAAGACCACTACGTTCTCTCAGTAAACACTCCTTTGAATGTCCAGACGGTACGAAATCCCCTGCCAGCAAAGACCAGGGTGTAAAGTTGATGTACTGGTCTCATGCTGTTTGGCACTAGTTTGGTATCTGGGCGACATGATGGAAACAAAGCTGTTACTCCCAGGTAGTCAGTGATGGTACATGATTGTCATCCATACGGTGCGTGAATAATGCAGTGCCTCCTCTCTGGAAAGATGAGCCTCCGGATACAAATACTTGGGGTTCATCCTACGAGACTTTCTTCAGTGGTCAAACCCGTCCCAGAAGAGATCTAGTATCGAAGGCGAATGCCGTTGGCGAGTCCTTACAAGTGGTTCCTCATCATCACCATGGTTATGCATAGGCTGAAATACTATCAAAACCCCAAAACCCAGACGGGAGAACGATTAGTATCATCAACTAAAGCCTACCCGCAAGGCAGTGCTGGTTGGTGAAAGGTCAGACCAGTCTACTTTTTAAGGAGCAAGTCACCACACACGCTCCAACTCCAAAACGGGAGGACCAGGTCTGTTATTCAGACCATTCACTGACTAACCCGGTATGAGAGAATGTGTGAGTATCACACGTACATCTCCTTGTATAGCTCAACGGGTTATGAAGGCGCACAAACCATCACACCGCGATGAGTTCCAGTCTCTTCGTGATCCTCAGGAGGAAGAGAACTTACTACACTCTCGTGCTCTGGAGGGATTGCTCTGATGGGTTGAGTATAAGAAGCTTTTGGACATTGGCCTCTTTGTAAGAGCATAACTGTACTTAAAGTGGGTGCACACGGATGATGATTACGTCATAAGTGGTCTCGATCACCTCGTATCCTAAAATACTGTGGTTGGGTCTGAGATGACAAATGATGTGACGATAGAGGTAGTGTTTATGAGGACGTGTTCATTTGGTCGCAAATCTGGTGCAGGGTCACACTATTATTGCGGCAGCTGCAGTGTGACACTGTATATCATTATTTGCTTGTGCGTTCGATTAAAGAAACCATGCACTTAAGATCAAGTGTGGCACCATCCGGGTGGGCTACTGTGTTTAGTACAAGCCCAAGTACAAGTGTTCAGTACAAGCCCTTAGCCACAATTTGGCAGCGGAATTATAGTTTCTAAATATTCCAGATTGGTAATTCAAGGGATCAAACAGCATGAGTTTTACGCTCAGCTGACTATTCGGACATGGTCATGGGATGCGGTAACTTGATAGCCGTCACTCCACATTCGTTTGACGCAAACCGTCTACTGAAACTTGACCCACAAGCAACGAAAGACTTGACAACACCGTGGAAGGTGTGCTGTGAAAGAAAGTGAATAACCATATGAATACAAACTAGAAACGCACTATTGGCGGAGAAATTGAAACCTTGTATAATTTCTATCTAGAGCTGAAATCTCCTGGTGTTTGACAGAAAATACTTTCAACGCCAAACTATGCACCCAATGCAGTGAACGATGGATTACTGTTACATTTATTAGCTTGGGAGCAGCAAATTAACAACGACTTAGTCCAATACCCCGATTGCATATTAAACGGATTGAAGTCCGAGCCTACCCGATAAAGCTAAGGACAAGGTGAGACTGGTAGAACCGGTGAATTCCAACCGAGCTCACCTCACCGCTTAAGAGTACCCATGAGTCCACTCAGCCTTCACGTTGGAGGCTTCCGTCAGCTTGCGTTATAAAGTTTGTGGAACCGGGCGTGGTGCACTTCAGCTTGAATCGAGCAAACTTCACAGACGGATTGAAGAAACAAAAGAGCGATAAGGTAGGGCGTAATATATAACTGAAATTAATTCTGGCTATTTTGGGCGCTATCGAACACAAGCGGATACATAACAGAACGATCTAGGAAAAGCAAAACTAGGCACAAATTCTTCGTAGTACTCAGCTGTTTCGGTTTGCGTCGTTTGTTGTTGGCATCCCAGCATACTCATCTCCATCGTCTGAGAAAATGACTTCCATTCGGCCACAAAGGTCATTGGCGGCCTTATTTGAAGGGGAGGTGGAGTGTTTTCTGCCATCTTTTCTATCCAGGTCTGACTTCATCAGATTGAAATGGTAACAAACGGTAAACAGGGGGAACCGCTGATGAGCAAGATGATGAAATTGGCATTTGTGTTCTTGATCTGGGGATTCTAACACATTCCCAAACACAGGCAACGGAGAAAGGTTTCCTGTTACCCGCGTCGATGGCTGTTGGTTACGAAAGGCTAGGAATTGTGCCACATCAAATGCTATCCCGATTTGACAAATACCACAGTTATTCATCACAGAACTAAAACACTGCTTCGGGAAATAAAAGCTATGTTCCGCCTGCAGTGCCATTATGCGGAGAAAGTGTCGGATCCACCCACCGTGACTGACCTGAAAGAGATAAAACAGCGCATGTTCAGGAGGAGAAAGGGATACTAACATGTTCACAAAATGTTCAGAACAGCCAATGTTGAAGAGTTTGCAACGAACTACATGCTGGAAGACAACCAGAAAGACCCGTTCGGAATTAAGACCAAATGTGTGTTAAGCGGAGTCCCGCACCAAAACCGCTTTAGCGCTCGCAGTTAAGTGCTGCTAGGGCCAAGGAACATAACCCACACGGGATTGACCAGAAGATCGGGCGGCGTCAGTCCAGCATCAAGGCAAGCTCTCATTGGCCGAAAGTGTTTAACCAACAGCCAATCATGGTTCATTAGTTGCCGAACGCTAGTTGCCAAAGGCGCATCTAGAAGGCGTCGGAATTTCCAGAAGGATTTCGCCTGAAATACACGAGATGTGACGTGTCGTACATATGTTTTTGACCTAGTTTTTGGCAATTCATACACTTTGTACACCTTTGATGGTTCTTTTGCCGAAAACACTAGCTTGGAAGTTCCGGACCGAGAAATCAGCTGAGGCATTACCGTTATTACAATGTGTTAGCAAGTAAACGATGGGAATCACTTCCTTTCGGCAGTACTTCTGTGAATGGATTTGCCCAGCTGGATTTCGTGGAGTCCCTAGAAAATAAACAAATGACCAGCCAAAACTGTGGGTTACAATCGTATCATCACTTCAAAGTTCTCTAACGGCAACTCTTAACTAAGGTGTGCTAGTTCCGTCGATTGTATGAGTGAAAGTAAATTAAAACTGTATTTGTATATGACGACTCTGTGGAATGTAGGTAGCTCGGGTCAAGCTTGGTAGTTAGATTGCAAATGTTTCACCATCAGTTGACGTGACATCGTCAGTGCATGGTTGAGTGGGATTCACTCACCTGGGGTGCCCTTATTATCCATGAGGTAAAGCACAGCTTCGTAGATCTCAATTTGACCGTTTGGATGATAGTAAAATCTGTCGCCAAGGCTTATAAATGATGTAAAGTGAAAAAAGGACAGCCCCGTTAACATCAAATGCCCTTTGGTTGACCAACAGCAAAAATTGCAGCAATGGGGCTAGTTATGCCATCTTACACATCACACCGCACTTCTTCGGCCCCAAAATACATCGGTTCCGGCAGTCATCGTTCTGTGACACACGCTTCTGCGGTTACGTTACGATTTCATGCCACACTGTGGCTTCAGTGAAATTTACGAAGTGCACACGGTCACACTTTCGAATCGATCCGCAAGCCACTTCTTTGAACATTTTCCCCATCACCGAGTGGTTATCAACCGAGACTGTTACAACAAGCAAGTTTAAAAGAACCATAAACATATAAACGCTCTGGCGAATGTATCGAGGGGTGACGAAAGGGTTTTTGTTTGGTTACTGGTAGGAAGGAATCGTGAAGCAACAAAAGCATTTCTTTAAAGCTTTCTCGAAGGCCCGGTCTCCTACCAGCTGGTTTGGTTTGCAGAGATTAAAATGAAGAATTTCATCTGAAACATTCACATCTTGACAAGCAAAATGTCAGTAGAGTGCTGTTCTATGATGACCGGCCAGTTGATGCTCACCACGGTATATATCGCATTTCGAGGTTTCTGAAGCTCGAAGACTTCAAAATCAAGGTAGTCCGAAGTTTGGAATAGGTGGAAATACAAGAAACGAGTATGGAATTCTTCCCAAGGAATGCGCACCTGTGGGACCGGACAAACGAGCATTAATTCTAGAAGTACACGTCTTTGTGGTAAAAAAAACTCTCCGTGTAGTTTTAGCGTAGGCGGATAGAGGAAACAGGGAGATGTAGTCTCAACTATTTGATTGAAGCGAAATACCATACTGATCGCAGTAGCGCGAAAAATGGGTCTAGCAACATTCCTATGATGGTTTAGCTGCCACCGGAGAGACACGTGAGGGCGAGTATCGGTTACGCCTGAATCAGAGCTGCCAGACTACCCGATAAGAAGACAGAAGACCAAAAACACGGCTATAGTGTCAGTCAAACATACAGAGCTAGTTCGCAAATATATAGGATGGCTGAATGGCCAAATATGTTCAGCCTGTTCGTTCTTGTACAGGCAATGGCGACACTCCTGCCTTGACGGTTTTGGTCGCATGCTGCTAAGCCGTATTTGGTATGCTCCACTCATGGATATGCTATCTGGATCGTGCAGGGGTCGGTGATGACCTATGCACATGTACTTTTCGGCCTGGACGCGGTGAGCGAATAAATGAAAACTGTTGGTTGCGTTCGGATAACGTTCTCTGTAGGTTAACTAATACCTCATGTTTGCAGACCTTCAATTTCCGTTGTCATTGAATAATTTTGGATCTCTATGCTAGTAAAACAGCTGAAGCGTCAACTGTGAGAAACCTAGACTAGGGTAAATCCCAGAGAAAAATCGTTCAGCTGTAACACCCTTCCGGGAAGTCGAGAGGCAGAGGTCGGGTTCGAACCACGGACACTCCGGTCAGTAAATTGGCGCCGGTCAGTAAATTGAGCCACCTCGCATTCCAGAAACTGTTGTAACTAACTGCTGTTCCCACTCAGTGACTTAGTATGGGTAAAAGACTAAACAACAGGGAACATAACCGCTGTTTTTCGAACTAGCGACTGTAAAAATTACATGGAGCATCGCAGTAGCTGAAGCGCAGACTGTCCGATCGGCACTGGTGGAAGGGTTGGCGTTACTTCTATGACATGCCCGAACACATCGTCGTCGACCGTTGTTGAGTTGATTGATTGCTTCAGCGTTCGTTTGGACACTGCTTTTCTGTCCTGGATGCTTGCGGCTTCCCTATTGTGATTTTGGTGAGGTTTGAGGGTCACAGTAGGTTTGGGTTATTCAGGGATTATTTTCAGGAATCTAACCTTCCTGACAGAAACATTTATCAAAATCGGCATATTCATTTAGGTTGGTGCTTACTGAAGGTTACTATTATCACTGGTATACAGGACTGCACTTGCAAGTACCCTATTGTCATGTGACGCCCCCAAGCCATAAACGAGGATACCTTAGCAAATGACAACGAAAGCCAATCTTGACAGACTATTTCAAACAGTACATCGCTCAACAGGCGCCTCCTACAAACCACTTCCGTATCTAAAGGTTGCACATGGACGTAACACTGAGAGGGAAGAACATTAAATTGACTGCACTCAACGCAGTGGACAAATCAGAACAACAAAAACTCACACAACAATAAACTTCTTAGTTTGTTTGATCATGTCATTATTGTGTCGACAGAGTCAGGCTTTGGGACTCTTCTGAGGTATCCGCTTTGTTTGAGGTTCTTAAGACATCTCAGTCGTTCCTTCGTCCCCACCAATGATGAAAACCCTTCGTGGATGCACTGCACGCAGAAATGTACACAAGTATCGCTGTTGGTGGATAACCTGCGTTCTTAATTCCAACGTTCTTCCTAGACATAGCCTTGATTGTGGAATACAGCTATTACTCTATAGGCTTCGCGCGATTTTGACAGGTGTGCAGTCCCGGTAATTTTCCAGTTTGGAACAAAAGAACTAACCCGTGATTTTTGCAATCCAGGCAACCATCCTCCAACTCACCTTGCAACGGAAGCCAGTCTATGCTGAACTTTGTAGTGCAACTTCAAAATCCGACCACCTAGATCGTCCGCCTACCGGTAGTTCCGCTCGTTTAGCCTTGGCATCTATTTACACAGACTTTTCTCATGATATAGGCCCGATCACTAGCATGTTTCTCCAGCGTATTTTTAAATGCCAATTATCGACTTCGACTTGCCTCTTCAAATGCACTCCTTCTGCCGCAGAAAACACCCCGATTAAACCGCACGCTCTTTGATACGACAATGCTCATAGAGCTGATGAGAATTCTTGAAGCAGTGAAGGAAAATACTTCGACAACTTAAATGACAAAAAGATCATTCGAGCGAAGCTGACCTTTTCGATACCTCCTCTACTGACTCGGACACCTCAGGAGAACGGAATCGACCAAAAGTTTGGGTAAACGTCAATGTCGTTAAAATTGATAATCACGTTAGGTTAACAAGCGATTGTCTGGGTAAGCCTGCACCAAACGTATACAGTTTAGGTTCCAAAATGCGGATTTCAACCGGTTTTGTGACAGAATGAAGCTGAGTTGTTAGAAACTTTGGCTTGTACTTGACTTGACTTGTACTTCATAGCCGAGCCTGAAAGCGGTCAAAACTTTTACCGTGTGTCCAGTGCTGAGCGGATGTGAGAGAACGGAATTGTTCAATTTATGTCGTTGACGCCTCTGCCATGCGGACAGTATGCACTCAGACATGCGTGTTGACAATTGCTTCGTCCTTCTACCGAAATATCTCTCTCCACAGGAGCACACAATTCCATAAACACAGATGAGGAAGCTAGTCTTTGGCTCCTACTGGATGACGGACAGGCTGGTGAAAACTACATTTAGGAGTGCAGTACAAAATGTTCTGGCAAATGCCCTTTGTAGTCTTTGCATTAGCATTTCACTAACCGCATCACCTTTGAAAGGAAGACAGGCAGAGAAGTTTTGTTTGGGTCGCAAGTAGATTTTGCTTTGGAGGTCTTGGTTTGAAATGCTTTGCCAAAAATCGCTCTGAGTAACCGCTCTGTCGAAACACCCATTCTTAGTCGAGCTTAGTGTTTGTCGAGCAAATTTTTGCTGCTCTATCACAGGGGCGATGAACAAGATTACATTTTAATTTAAGAAGAACAGAGCTGCGAAAGTGTGCGTTGTGAGCCGTCGATGTCGGTTTGCGATACACACGACACTGTATCGGCTCATCTTGAGGTCTCATTAGCAGCACGTCCAGAAAGGACAGCTAGCCTTCCTGTTCAAATTTGCATGCAAAGATTATAGCTGGATGGATCCCATTAAAAACACCCAGAACAAAGTACAGTCACTATGCCATAAAGGTATTCTCGACATATCTGCCATAGTAGTCGAGAGACGCTATTGTACTCGCCAGTGACAGATTTTTGAATCTGGACATCTGGTCGAGACGGGATACAGAGTTGAACTTTACTCCTATTTTCGGACCACAGCACGAAGCAGTCGTCTACATAAACTGAAGTCCCCCAAGGCAGTCTTGATTAAGCGATTCAGGCCTGTGTTGTGTGCTCAGAAAGAACTAGCCGTCACTCACAGACTACTTGGTTTTATTGTTCGGTCACGTTGCAGTTTAGTTCCATATAAAAAAACAATGCAACTAGCCCTGTATTTTGTTTCATTCTATTGCGACAAACGAGATCGTACGAAATGAATTCACACCGCAATGTTGAATGTGTCCGAGTCAGAAGAAGAGATGTCAAACAGGTCATCTTTGTTCGAATGATGCTGTTTTTTTATTCTGTCGTGGAGATATTTCGGATACTTTGAATATCGGTCACTTGAAACATGAGGCAGCGTCTGTATCACATTTGGATGAGGAATTCTACAGTAGAGACGCTTAGTTGGGTCTTGTAATAAAATAACCCCAGGTGGAAAAAACGACTGTTTACCGGTAGACATTTGCTCCTTATTTTCGGTAATGCTGAGCATATGCTTTTATCATTGTAGAAGCTGTTGTCTATAGAGCTGGTTGTTTATCTCTTGTATTTGACATGATCATTTTCAGCTTTTCCACTGTAAAGAGGAAGCGTCTTCAGTTGTGTGAGGTCCCGCGAGTTAACTAGGGGCTAAATATGCTACTACGATCATGTTCAACTCGAATGTACTGAGAATCTGCTAGCGTTTCGGGACACGAACGTTTAGGTAAACGGGACAGAAACAAACGGGACCGTCCCAGACAAGTTGCTATCAATGAGCGGAGCATAAACCACTGGTCAGATCCAACTTTTGCAGTCGGCAAGTACGGCATCGGATAGGATAACTGCCAATCAGTCGTATACCTAGCATATAGTTGTCAATGAAATTAAACGTCTTCTTTCTTCCCGGGAAAGTTCGGTAACAATCGGTAGATTTATTGCTGGGCAACGTTTCGCTTTTGACACAAAAGTTTCGTCAGGCCAAGTGACTAGGTCACGAGGTTGGCCGAGATTTAAGGTGGAAGGAGAGCCAATCAACTAAGTCAAGCTAAATCTGTGTTAGGTGTCGGCCAAGGGATATTGTGTATTAGTGTGGGTCACCAAGTGTTAAGCCGGTGGGCAAAACCTACATGAATTTGAGTGCAGCTTAGGGTCTAGTTCGGTTCATGTGATGATCCCTCTTGAACGTCGTTTGCACTTTTCGTCCGCCTGTGTGGATGAGTTAGGGATAAGCTAGTTGTGTAAGGAAAGAGGGATTCTGCGAACTTTGGTCGGGTTGGAATTTCCATCCCCCTCTGTTTTTGCCGATGATTCTACGTGCATTGACAAAAAGAGTCAGGTGTCAACTCGGCTTATCTAAGACCGCTTTCCATACGCTCGACACCCTCGATTCTATTCACGCTATGATGCTTGGTAATTTCCACCACCTCGGCCATCAGCCGCTGAGGTGTGAATCGCAATCCCCGTCTTAAAATTTCCACATTCTTCTTTCTTTGTTTAAATTTGACAAGTGCACAGTAGGCGATCAGGCCGCGGTCTTCTTTAAAGGATCCCTGTTGGGGTATCCTAGCTCTCGTGATGCAAACACTTCTGAAACGGTAGATTTCACTATGGTTCTTCGGAGAGCAGCGCTGTAATGGACAGCTAGATGGCTGTGGTTAAGGCGCGAACTTGACGACCAGAAAGTCTGTGGTTCGAACCCAACCCCGGCGTCTCGACTATTCCTGTCTAGGATTGGGTAGTATCACAACCGTCGTGTTACCTTCGGGTGACATGGCAACTAGGCACTGAAAGGGTGTTACAGCTGGACGCTTATTCATTACCATCTATTCTGAAATACCATCAGATGGAGTTTCATTGAAAATCGAGAAAACTTGAAGTTTATAAGAACCACGAGTGAACGTGTGAAAGGCGTAGACGCCTATGCGGTCAGATCCAAAAGTAACTGACTACTGGGGTGACCGAACTGTCGCACATTCGCCAGAGGCCACGTATCAAGTGAACATTGACTGTGCGTTTGAAAGAGTTCCTGAAAATGAACCACAGACAGGGTGCAAAACTATGGAATTTATACACAGCATTGAGGAGTTTTGCGTAGAAATGGCCAGACAGTCCCATGCTTAAGTGTGCACTGAAGAGCACCGAAGAGCATGCGAATGTGCACCGGACTACCTAGGAAGCTCTACAGCTCCAAACTAACACGACTGATGCATCCAATACCTAAAAGCCTAAAATGGACCACGATATTCCCACGACGTCTATAGGCGAACCTCGGGAACCGTGTAAACATGATGAGCTCCAAGAAAGACGAAACCGGTCGAATAAGCTTCAAAATTCTTGGGAGTAGTGTTTCTCTCAACAAAACATACTGCGCGTCTCGAATACAGTAAGAACCGAGGCACGAGACTGTCCTTGTTCAGCACATTCGGTCGAAGAATATCATAAACGAGAGATTCATCTGGGATTCAGCTGAGCCTCCCATTCAAACCAAACAAGCGGGAAAGTGGGAGTATTTGTCGAAATCTGTCCAATTTGGGTTCAAGTTGATCATAAGTTAACTGCGCCCACCTGAAGAGTGAAACTGGTCGTGGGCTGCCTAACACTTCAACAACCTTATACAGAGTGTATCTTCAAGGAACTACACAATACTTACCTTCGGTTCGTTTTACCTCCTATTGATCGTTTATTTATTGGCACTGTACTCTGCTGCGGCCAGAACGCACGAACATATTACAAAAGGTTCATATGTGACAATATGGTGCTCACATTAGAACAGCAAACTCTGAAGATTTTTGAAAACATTCACCAGGAAAGTAACCCAGGTGAAAATCCACATACGGAGGTCAAAATACGCAGAAGGGCCGGATGCTAAAATGGTAATAACGATTGGGAATCAAATGAGCTAGAGTCCAGCTGAAAGAATGAAGTTTAAACACATGGACAGCTATTTTCCCCTGCGTAATCACTGACAACTTTATTTGGACTTGCACACATAAAACTGAAAACAAAAAACAACTAAGCCAATGCTTGAAAGAAACGCCGATAACTTCAGAAGTATCGAGCAGACTTCAGCTGTTTCTTGGAAGGTATATTACGTCCATAGGATAAGTTTTAAAAATCGGCATGCTGCAGAAACACAGAGTCATCATCATCATCATCATCGACAGCATGACATCAGTGTTGAACACCGATGCTTCGCTGCCGTACAACCATGATTTATTTGAAAGCCTTCTTGTGAAGAAAAAGAATAAAGATGGATGGGGAGTGGACTTATTGCTGCCTTACTACAATCATTCCGAGGTGCCTACACCTCCAAACACTCATTCAGGCAATCTGGATAGAAACTGACAACAAGATCGCCATTGACATCGGTTGGCAGCCATATCTTGCAGTGTCTCCAACCAGGCGCACTGGGGATCACGCGGTCCCCATCCTGGAAGGCGAGTGGCACCGACAGCACCCAAGCGTTTCGTGATTTCTTTCATACTCTTCTGCCAGGTCAAGGGTTGGGCACCTCTCTGCTTATGCCACTCTGAACTGGGCACGGAAAATAGCACTCTCTTCGGCAAACGATGGTTAGGCATGCGCAACACATGTCCCAACCAACGCAGCTTCTGGTGCTGGACACATTCTTCAATGGAAGTACCCGTTGCACAACCCAAAACTCGCTTTCTAACTGCCTCGTTACGGATTCGCCGACACCATCCCACACGAGCTATGGTTCTGAGACAACGATTGTCGAACACCTGAAGACGTCTCAGTTCCGCTGCTCGAACAGGCCAAGTCTCACAGCCATACAACAAAACAGCCCGCACTGTAGCTTGATACACACGTCCCTTGAGATTCAGGGACACACCACTTTGACGCCATAGGTGTCTCAAATTAGCAGACGCGACCCGAGCCTTGGAGATTCGTGCATTTACCTCATCTGTCACACTACAATCAGAACTAATACAACTTCCAAGATATGTAAAACGCTCCACAACTTCCAGTGCCTCTCCCTGGATTGTAAGTGGCGTGTTCAGTGACTGCATGTCCAGGAGCATGACCTTACACTTTTTGGGTGCAGAGTCCATACCAAAGGACGGGATGACTTTGGTCAGTTCATCTAAAAACACCTGCGCCTTCTCCTCCTCTTCAAAGATAAGAAAGAAACTCAGAGTTTCGAGAGAGGACTAAATTCAAGCATCAAACAGATGGCTGTGCCATTCTGGTGCTTGTCCAAGTAACTGTTCTGACTTGAAGAGAGGCTACGAAAAAAGGTGTTGAGTCATCGAATACCTTCAGATCGGAATACGGATAAAGAATGCGCAATCAGTTTCACACCTAATCATAAATAATATGTGATCGCAGTGTTGGGATTCTACTACAGTCTGGATCCGACTTACCATCAATGCGTGTCCCGCGTATCGAAAGGTGTGATTGTCTGGATCATCGAAACAGTCCTGCACAGGCTCAGGCATTGAAGCACGGGCTGAGTGGCGGAATATCGGAGACTGCACACTGACATGACTGTAGTCAGACAACGGTTCTTCGTTGCGTAATCCCTGAATCAACCGTGAACAAAAATCGAGCAGAAACGTAGACGTTCTGTGAGCCATCTGTCGGGATAAAGGAAAACAAATCAGAAGACCGATGGTTTCGGGGCATACGAGACCTTAATCGATCAGATGCGCATAACATTAGCGGAAAAAGTCAGAGTCCATTTAAATCGGTGCCCTCTTCATGTTAAAGCAGTCACATAGATAAGCCGCGAGTTATGATGAGCAGTAGTACTAATGTATGGTAAAACCATTCTATGCCACATTAAGAGGAGCACCGGATATTCGGAAGTGGATCAGAGGGTGAAATTACAAGAGAAACAAAGCACAATATGGTGGTATCGTCTACCGACACGAGTGTTCTTCTCCATGCATCCTTCAGAGATGGGTAATACACGACTTGGCAGAAGGGTGTGAAACAGACTACGAAGAATTTAGGTACTGTTGATGCAGTCCGTCATCCTGGATGGGATCCCCATGACCCGTGTACTTGGCTGGAGACTGTAAGGAATAGCAGCTAGTTGATGTCGGTGGCGTTCGTGCTGTTATTTCCTTTGGGGTCGTCTGATTGAGCGCTTACAAATGTGGGCACGTCGGAATACTTGTAGTAGACTAACACCACTGTTCTCTTTTGTACTTTAAGGCTTTAAATATAGTCAACTAAATTTTGTGGTTGTGTTGTGGTGCCAACACTGATGGTGATGATGATGACGATGACGGTGGTGGTATTTTTCAAGCCACAAACAAGACTCCCTGTTGCCATATTCTGAAATGCAGTATCGTCGCAGGTCGAACAGCGAGCATACAACATAAACGGGCGATATTCAGCGGTTTTGAAGGTATTCTTTCTTTAGAGAGAGAGAGCATCAGTTATCTCAACAGTTATCTTAACTTGCTGAATGAAAAAATGCAATTCCAGCTTTCAAATAACAAGTCTTCAAGCGAAAACTAATCTAGAGAGGGATATCAGAAAAGTGATAAATTACACAGAAATTCCTGCCAGAGGCCAGAAAAGCACTTTTCTGAAGGATGTTTATCCCTATATTTAGAAAAGACCCCTCCTCGTGTTGCCCTTTCCCTGGAGATGGGGAAGCTATGACCTGTAAAACCCAACAACAGGAGAAAGTAGTAGGGGACTATCAGAATTCGCCCTTGGGTAAAATGCCCCTACAGAAAGGCCCTTGGTAGCTAGACACATAAACGTTTAGTTCCACTCTCCGCTGTAAGTCATAGGACTGGTTAAAATGAGGGTGTGCTAGATCAACCGTTAGGCGATGTGCCGTTGTCCGCGTTCTTTGTTCCATGCGGCCTGGATGAGATACGAATAATTCCAGCAGCCAGAATGATAAAATGTGGACCAACTACCTCAGGTCAAGGAGGTGGGGGCTAGGAACAAAAGATTATTTTACTGTTTTTACAAGTAACCTCTATCTAAAGGGTCTCCCAATGAGGACCAGTTGGCCGTTGGAAGCGTTGTTTACTCCCCAAACTAGTCAACAATGAAACGGATGGGAAAATCTCATATAGACAGTACTTCTAGGTACCGACATCCAGACTGTAAAACGACAGGGCATTTGGCTTATCACAACCACTGATATATCATCTTCGCAGACTACGGATGGCTGTTCCGTGCATCTTCATCTTTATTATTGTTTCCTCGTGTTAGAAGAACCGACTGGACGTATGTCATGTACGTCTGTATGGATGGATGGATGTCGTTTTATCTGGCCGCCTCTAAAGAATATTCACGACCACGAACACTGTGCTGCTAACTGAGGGGCTGTATGGGACACGAATCTAGGGGCAAACAAACATTCCATCCGTGCGGCGAATGGACTGAACTAGTTACCCGCTCAATAATCGTCCGGCTGCAACGGGTGACATGACACCCGAAAGAGGCACGACTGCACCACCTTCACCAAGTCGCTTTGGAAATACGTACCTTCATGGTCCATGCCTTATACCATACACCACCAATTAAAACGACCTTACAGTGGAAACTGATGGAAAGTAAGATGAAGCTGTCACAGACAATAGCCGGAAGGAAGTAATTTTGGAGCATATGATTAGTCTCGCACTCGTGCTCAAACAGAAGTAGAGATCTCTCAGAACTTGTGCTCTGTTACTACTTCTCCACGTGAGAGTACCTATTTTATTTCCGACAAATTAGTAGAACAACTAAATGTCCGCCTCAGCTGTACGGAAAATTTCCACGAACGGAAGGCCCAAAACGTGCTCGCCGAGACAGCATACGATGTTGGTGGGTCTCAAGGACTCATTCTCTTCGGGGGAGGAAGTGTGATTATATGTATACATATATTCATATACATACGAATACATACTACGTACCTCGTGACTGCATTCTCCACCAACTGCACGCCACCCATCACATCCACCCCCAGTCCGGGCATTTCGTTCCGCGAATTCTTGTAATTCGCCCCTCGGTGCCCCGCAGTATCGACCGAAATTCTGTCGTTAGATTAAAACTTGCACACCGTGAGAAGTGCCCCAAACCTACTCGCTCACGTAGTCTACTGTCCTGCTCCAATGAGATTGAGAGACCCAGGGCCTCTGCCGTCTGAAAGAATCATAGAAAAGATGAACAGGATTGGGATACATATCACGTATGGGAAAAGTATTAGTTCAGATATTCCGCGTCGGTTATCTATGCGCAATTCCAGTACTGATGCTCATCCATCAAGCTCAGGATAAAAGTCTGGCAAACAGGCATACTAAGACTAGGTACAAAGTAGAGCAAGTCTCCTTGCCCAAGAGTAAGGAGCGATATCTTGCGTTGAGATAGTCCATACTGTAACCGTGAAATGTATACATGGTATTAATCTAAGCGAAGATGTCCCGAGACATATCAGAAAAGACACAGTAGTCCATGTACAAGCGAACTCATCATGAATGAATACACCGACAAAGAGAACGACCTTGTACTGAAACTACGTACTATAAATGCCATATAGAAGCTTGTCAACAGCAAAGACCCCTCGAATTCGTTAAATGGATACCAACACCCTACGGAGAATTTTGATTTCATCGACAGTGAGTAACATCGACAACAGCAGTTCATCTACCATACAACCATGGCGGGAGATGGCTACAGGGAAGAGTGAAAAGAAAAGGTAGTAGGGACTTGTGAATGGTCCTGCGTTCCTAGGGGAAAAGGTCAAGAGCAAGGTGTTCACACCTTCCGACACACCCGAATGTTATGTTGTGGCAACAAGCTATTGGCGAGTTTGAACCAGTATCTTTTGCGAACCTAACCACACACAAGCCCAGCGTACAGTGACAAGCACATGTTAGATGGGTAAGCCGACTAGGAAGTTACAGAAAGCTCGTTACTTGCATCGGCTAGGTATTGTATCTTGTGAGATTTACAAGAAGAAAATCGAAGAAAATCGTTGGTAACGCACCCAGGAAGGTGCGAATATCCCACGGCACACAAATTGACACTAGCTGCCTTTATTTTACATTCGGCGAGTGGAAAACAGAGCCATCTTCAGTAAACGGCGGTCAGTCATAAGTAGTACAAGTTCAAGCCACAAGCCTTATCTGCTGCAAATTCGGAAGACTACTTACCAAGGTAGTAGAGATGGAAGAAAGAGTATGTCTCGAAGGTGGGCATGGACTTGAAGGATGGACAACCAGGTGCACCCTTTCTGCGAGTGAAAGGTAAGTGGGAGAAGTCCAATCCAGACATGACAACTATATTTGATGGTGGGGTGAACCTGCGACTTGCGTGTCGGAAGAAATTTGGGTAAAAATTCTCGGAACGGAATAGAAACCTAGCCCTTCTAGAAGCCCGTGGTCACAAGCTGTCTGATGAGATAATCAGGAAAGATTGTTAGGGAGTCATAAACCCAAAAGAGAACAACTTGGAGAACACCATGTTGGGTGAGAGTTGATGGACAATATGGTTAAACGTGAAACGGAGAAAGAAGAGGGAGACATGCGAGAACTTGGAGGGATTGAATGTGACATTTGGCACACTCATGTCGTGAATGGCAATAAGTCTAGCGTCCAATGTGCAGGTGATATGCGCTCAATTATCAACTGACTGAAGCGAGGCACATCGCTTGATGTATTAAATGGGTTTGGGGCGAGATGGCTCAAGTAGTTGGAGCGCGAATTTATTGACCGAAAGGTCCGTGGTTCGAACCCAACCTCTGCTTCTCAACTTCCCCTGTCTAGGCTTGGGCAACCTGGCAGTATCCCAGCCCTCGTGCTTCCCTCGGGTGGCATGGCGGCTAGGCACCGAAAGGGGGCTACAGCTGAACAGTTTTTTTTAGTTTTTAGGTTAAATGGGTTCGCGGCGAGTAGCATTGTCATCAAACGCCTGCATGCGACTGGGAACGGATAAAAGTAGACCACTTATGAATCGCAGAAGTAAAATGAGCGTCAGTATGCAGCTCTATGAAATTCTACCGCTGACAATCTGAAAAACGGCACCGAATAGATGAACGTGTACAGACAGATTTGTTAGGAAAATTCCGATGCATTTTATCAAGACTGGATACAGGCCGAAGGCCAGAAGGTCCTGTTACAACAAGCGGACGAAAGTTCTCGAAACGCTCCGGCAAACTAGTTCAACCTCACCAAAGGAGTCTAGGGCAAATGACCAGATGTGGGAAAGAAGCACGAACAGTTAGAGCGATGGCATCTAGATCAATATTGGTGACCTGGAACTTCTGGGTGACAAACTCCCACTCTTCCGTTTTTCAATGACGGCCATGGCCTTCGCCTCCCATGATTGCACGGCAGTTTAGAGCCAGTTTCCATTTATTACTTCCCACGCCAATTATGGAAATGACGATGCTCCTCTCGTTGGTAGTGATAACGACGGACCAATCCAGTGAGCAGTGAGCGCAGAATGTGCCAGCTTCGTGCGTCATATTGACAGGATGAAACTCATTATGAGGCCACTGCATCACCAATCCAAAGAAATTTCCCAAAATAAATCTTTAATGACAGAAAAGATAGCGATGGGGTGAAATCGAAAAGGACAGTCGCCGAGTGCCATATCGTCTCAGCTGTGTTCCGAATTTAGTCCACAATTAGTTTGCGCACGATCACTGAACTGAGTTGGAACGAAGATCATCATCATCTTCAGCTGTATGAAAACGTGTACTTGTCGTACAGTGGTTTTAGCTGCCACAGTTTCGTCCGCCGATGATTTGGGGAGGTGAGGTAGGTAGCTGTGCATTGGAGGCGCGAGCTGCGTAAATGCACCGCTGTCAATGGGGAGTTACGTCGGGGAATTGGGAAGGGGGCTATGCATTGAAGGCAATAGCTTGGATGCATGAGCGCCATTGAGGGCGCGATTGGGCCATGTCTGACAATGTCTCTAACCATTGATGTGGCCCGTCTCGGGGTCCCCATCCAGGAAGATGGCAGTGACCAGCGCAGCTGAGTTTGCTGGTAATGGCTTTTATACTTCGCTGCCAAGTCATTGTTTGACCGCCTCTGGCTCGTTTCCACCCTTCACGTGGTTGTGCGAAAAGAACCCTTCGAGGAAGTCGGTCGACTGGCATGCGCAGCACGTGGCCAAGCCAGCGCAGCCTATGCAGTGTGATCAGTTCATCTATCGAGGGTGAGTTATTCCTCCCGAATACCATTCGACGTACTTCAGCATTGCTGATCCGGTGTTCCCACCAGATTCGGGCAATGCTCCGGAGACATCGGTGGTCAAACACTGAAAGTCTTTTCACGTCCTCGGCGCGCAGCGGCCAGGTTTCTGATCCGTATAGTAATACGGAGCGCACCGCAGCATTATAAACTCGACCCTTGACGGATAAGCTGATGTCACGCCTACGCCACAGGTGACGCAGGTTCACAAAAGCTGCTCGGGCCTTCCCAATTCGGATGGAAATATCATCTTTCGCGAGACCACCGGGACTAATACAGCTGCCCAGGTAAACAAATTTGTCTACTACCTCAATCGGTTCACCCGCAAGCACGAGGCTAGGGTTCGGGCCCACCCAGTCTTGCACTAGCACTTTACACTTTGCAGGTGTGAAGCGCATGCCGAACCGTGAGGCGGAATTAGTTAGATTATTTAATATTCTTTGCATTACCACGGCGTCAGATCCAAGAAGAGCTATGTCGTCTGCATACTCGATATCTGTGAGCGGACGCCCCGGGAGCACTTCGACCCCACAGGCAGTAGAGGCTGATAATGAGTCTTCCATGATCGTATCAATGACGAAATTGAAGAGGAAAGGTGAAAGAGGACAGCCCTGTCTGACACCACTTGATGTGGTGAACTCAGGCGAGAGCTTCCCGTAGACCTTCACACGGCCGCGGGAGTTGGCGTACAGCGCCTTAAGAAGGGTCAAGAATTTAAGGGGGACACCTTTGCTCCACAGACACTGCCATAGTGCCTGGCGGTCTACAGAGTCAAAGGCAGCCTTCAGATCGAGAAACACAACCATTGTTGGTTGCTGGAAGCAGTGTCGCTGTTCAAGAATCTGTCGGAGGGTGAAGATATGATCGATGCATCCTCTTGCAGGACGGAACCCAGCTTGGTTTTCACGGATTTGTCTCTCCCTGTGTTCAGTTAACCTTCGAAGGATAAGACCAGAGAGTACCTTCGATGCCACAGCTAACAGGCTGATGCCACGGTGGTTTTCGCACAGCGTCCGCGTACCCTTTTTGAAAATAGGGATAACTGTCGACATGCCCCATTCTGCAGGCACCTTCTCTTCGTTCCATATAGCACCAGCAAGCTTTGTCAGATGGGTCACCAGGGATTCTCCGCCTTCTTTGAAGAGGGCTGGATAGAGACCGTCCGGTCCTGGTGCCTTCTCACGTTTTAGTACGGATAGTTCGTACTTTATTTCTTCTTCCGAAGGACGATCAAGGTTTACATTCCACTGGCCCGTATGCATTATCTCCACAGGCTGTGTTGCAGGAGGCCAGCTGAACTGCTCTTCGAAGTGTTCGGCCCATCTTTCCAGTCGACGTTTTTGGGAGTGAATTAATGAGCCGTCTTTTTCACTTATCGTTTCGCTGACCATTGTTTTCCTGGGACCAGTCGATCGTATCAGTTGATATAGGGCACGGCTGTTTCCCGTAGCAAAAGCCTTCT
This sequence comes from Clonorchis sinensis, assembly GCA_003604175.2. NCBI lineage: Eukaryota > Metazoa > Platyhelminthes > Trematoda > Opisthorchiida > Opisthorchiidae > Clonorchis > Clonorchis sinensis. The sequence continues at coordinate 141,607,122 of CM030370.1, read as the reverse complement.
CCATCTCTCGAGCTTTCGACTTCCACCAGAGCTCTCGGTCTTTCCTTAGGCTCTTCACTATTTGGCGTTTAAGGGATTTGCGTGCGCCGTCGTACGCGTTGCCTGCTGGTATGGATTTCCGGGCATCAATCATGGATAGCGACCTCGCCGATATCCAGTGGTTTTGTGGTCGAATCGGGGAGGTTGGACAGACAGCACTGAACGCCGCTAACATGGCTTCTTTCACATTTTGCCATGCTTCATCTACACTCGCACTGCCAGTGCATGTAGAGAGTTGTTGGGCTAGCTCAGATCGGTACTGTTGAGCTATGGTCGATCTTCGAAGATACTGGATTGGCATGCTTCTTTCTAGTTTGCGAGGGCCTGAAGGGAAGCGAACTGTCAGGCGTGCACGCACCATGGCGTGATCGGAATCAAGTGGAGTGCCCCAAAAGGAACGGCAGTCTTGAATTGTGGCTCTCCACCGGTAGCTGATGGCCACGTGGTCCAACTGGGTCCACGGTTGATTTGCAGTTGGTGGCCGCCAGGTCACGCGATGCGAACGCTTATGTTGAAAGTTCGTACTTGCCAGAAACAGTTCATGGTCAGCACACAACTGAAGGAGTCGATCTCCGTTGTCTGTGCGGCGAGCATCGACTCCAAATCGACCGCCCAAATGTGATTCCAAGGAGCTCAGACGACCCACTTGAGCATTCAGATCGCCTGCAAGGATCACAATATCAGTGCTTTTTGCCTGACGAATGAGCCCGGATAGTTCTCGATAAAAGGTATCCTTCTCAACATCAGAACTGCAGTCCGTTGGGGCATAAGCCGACACTACAAACAGGCAGCGCTTTTTATGCCGAGAGGCATTGAGCTTGATTGAACTGGATAACCGGACGGCGCAAAGCCGACTGTTCACTGGGATCCAATCAAGCAAAGCGCGTTCAGCTCTGGGGCTGAGTGCAACTCCCACGCCATATAGTCCACGAGTCATCGCTTCTGGGTCACCGGACACACGGAGGGAGAAATGTGAAAGAGCTGAGTTCATCCTTGGCGTTCTGAGATGCATAACCACGCTTGGGTCTTGTATGCGTGTTTCGGAGACACAGCATACATCAATTTTAAGGGAGTATAAAGTTTCAGCAAGCTCTGCCTGTTTGCCAATTTGACATAGAGTACGGACGTTAAAAGCTCCTATATAGAAAGGATCTCGTGGATTTAGAAGGGTGTTATTTTGTTTACTGTTAATAGGCAGCAAGGGGCATAGGGCCTTTCGGTCAGATAACTGACAGTCAAGTGACCCAGTGACATTTGCTTGTGTGGTGGGAAGGGGTTGGGGAGGGACATCGGTGGACACAGAACTGCGCGGGCAAATGATACTTCCCGGTTGCCCAGGCCGAAGAAGGGGGTTTGGTTGAGGTACCCCACCTTGAGCCTTTGACTCAAAAGTCTGACCCACAAGGCAGTGGGGGGATCTAGGGTTTTGTTCAGGGACCCTGCCCCTAGCCTCTGACTTAAAAGTCTGACCCACGAGGCAGTGGACAGTAGGGTTTTCTTTGGGGACCCTGCCCGGAGCCGATGACTCAATAGTCTGACCTGCTCGGCTGCAGGGGGTTGGCCTAACCCGAGGGCGCAGGGAATAAGGCATTACTGTCTCATTCCTGATGCGGCTGCGCACAGCAGGTGCCTTTTGAGCAGCACCGGACTCTTTGGTTTTAAAAGTATTTCGACCGTAGTGGATAATGCGCCGGCGGTCACGGTCAACCGTTGGGCGATCGGAGTGTGCGGTTTTTAGGGCCGACCTTTTCTAACCCGTCCTTCCTCGGGGGAAGGCAGCATCGCTGCTTCCATAAATATGGACATGCTGGTCACCTGGGGGAAACACCTTACTGCCTTCACACTCCTGTCGCAGAGGACAGTACGACTTTACCCCCAGACCGCCTCGTAGCACGATTACTCGTAGTACGGGGTCTCGCTGCTCTTGGTCTGACTGCTCCCCTTTGGCCTTCCTGGCATGGTTGCACCTTGTGGAACGACGTTCCAGCCAGTGTAGCCCGCGGGATCATTGCAGCACTCAAGCCCGACCACCACGTCAAGGTGGCAGCTTTAGGTCGGGTTGGAACGAAGAACTTAGTAGCGGTAAGGAAGTTGCACAGCCTTGCTGGAGTCCATATTTGTAATCAACCTGGCTATTTACGCCTGCAATTTTAGCACCAAGGTAAAATATTTACCAGTAATGGAGAACCTTCTGAGACACGAAGCAAAGGAAATAGCTGATAAAACTTGGGGAACATTGTTTCCATGTCGGCAATGGGCGGCTGTAGAGACTATAGCAACCAACGATGAATCCTCTGGGTTCTTCGGCAGTACAGTTTCCGGCAGGTCTAATCGCATTCCAGGTAGTTGTGGAGGATATAAACCAGCAGGTTCACTCAGTATCAAAGAAACAGGCATACTGCTCAGAGCCGACAAGAAACCGCGTGAAGAGCAGCGAACCTTGCATAGGCATCACACGATCGAAGAATAGAATCACTGAGGTGCTATGGGACGATAAGATGGGGAAACGGGTTAATACGCCCGACCGTAGATCGATGGAAGAGATCAAAGTGTTCGAGAAACGCGAACAAGTTCAAGTATCAAGCTCAAAACGAACTGGGATATCGTTGATACGATCCGTCGCCGTCACCGAGTTGGACCACGATGTGTGAGCTGCACGATGATGTGCTGGTGGCTGCGACATCTGAGATCGACATTAGCCTTCTGTGACCACGATGATTGCAGTTGGAACATACATGACAATAACGATCAAAATGCCACTCGCCGCAGTGGCAGCAACTTGTGGGGATCTTGATCTATTTTGACCGGGTTTGTCCTCGGATGTCTTCGATCCGTTGGAAGTGATTGCGTGTACACAATTGCTTGAAGTAGCGGGTGACTGATCGATCATAGCCGTGTAGTGCTTCAGGCTGATGAGGGGTTGGAATTCAGTGATGAGGCCGTGCAACGCCATTTCAGCATCCTGTTCAATTATGTGAAGCAGTCGGGACAACTGGATACCGGATACACAAATGAGGCACTTGAACTGGTTTGCTGAGCTTGAAAAGCTCGCGTTCTCAACTGACAACAACGGCAAACGTGATGGTACACCATTTGAAGTCGGCAAGAAAGTCCACATGATCGTAGATTTAGCTGAGAACTAGCTTCGCCAGGTCAGTAAACAACTCAGCAATAAAGGGATACCATCGACCCTCTTAGCTCACTGGTGATAAGTTGGATTTTCCACCCCCAAAAAGGTGTTCCCGCTTGAAGCTCTTTAACGCAGGTATCAATCAGGTCTTTCGAATACATTACCGTAAAAAGATTGTCAAATACTTTTGTTGAATGGAGACCAGTTTCAACTATTCATCCGGACAAGCGAACTATATGCATGTGTTTCCCCCGATGAGTTCAGAAGTAAACACCACTGCGCAAATCCGGAGCGCCTGAAGCAATGTCTCCTACACAAACCAATAGATTCTGCGGTTCACTGACTAGGCTCGGCAGTCCTAAGGCGAGTCGGAGGTGACCAAAAACATTTCAGTATTGTTGTTGAAAATGTCAGAGAGCTATTACCCGGGCTGCAAAAGGTTGCATACAGCTTGTCATCCAAAAAAGGCCACGCGTTGGAACTTAAGCCACTGAGTCGAACCACTTTGTAACAGCTAGCCAGAATACGTTACTATACGACTATTGGCTAAGTGAATGGAATTCATTAGGGTACTCGAGATGTTCCACATTGTCAACTGATACATCATGCTCATGACCTCTGGATAAAGAAAGCCAGCTGATAATGTTCAACCGTGTGCAGAATAGACTATTTCACTTCAGCTGACTGATACGTACTGTTTGTACACATGCACTACTGAAGCCAAGGTTTCTCAAACACAATAGGGAAACAGAGTCAAGAAAAACCCACCATACTGGCTCGTTTAAGATCGCTGGAAATCACCACGTCAATTGGTATGGAGTTCATGTGGACCTTTAAGTCCTGTGCCTGCGACAAGCCCACCGGAGAAAGGTTTGTATCCATATGACCTTAGACGGAGGATAACCAAAATTGAAGGAGAAAAACCTTGAATGATGTTTCCGACATTAGCATGGGTTTCGCCACTTTATTCAAGTAGATGAATGTGAAGTAAAGTGTAAATACATACTGTCTGAGAAGTGTGACATAGCCGTAGACTTTTTTTGAAGTAGCCATCCGTTGGTCAGGGGAGAAACGGCGGTTGGAGGCCAGTTTTTAATGGCATGGGACTGAAAATGAATTGAACAATAGTAAGGTAAGGTTACGGAAAGTCTGTAGTGTCTCAAGGTCTCCGATCACCATACTTACTGTTTTCAAGTGACATTTTGTCCTGAAGGTGAATCCAACTTATTTTTTTAACCATGAATCAACCCTCGATTGTCATTTGCATTCAGCTGATGAATGCTGCTCTTTCAGCGGTGGAACTGCTTAGAATCCGGAGGGAACTCAGTTGCAAATCGACTCAAACTGACTGATCGGCGTTTGGGGAAGACCCACCATGGTCGGCCGCGCTTCTGTGGCATGCCTGAACATTCATCATCATCATCGGCCGTTGCTGAGTTGATTGACTGCTTGAGCGTTCGATCGGAAACTGGCTTTTCTGTCCTGGATGTTTGACGGCTTCGCTACTGCGATTTTGGTGAAGTTTGAGTATAGGAATATGGCCTTCCCGGCAATGATAATCAGTATACAGTTGTCAAGCTGTTGCGCTGTGCACCCGTACGAAAAATACCGATAAGGCGTGTCTTCGACAAATTGAGGTGTCCTACCATTGCAATGAAATATGATATTGTGTACGTCTGAGCCTGCAGTGATGGATAAGTTAGTTCCCGATGAGTGATGAACTGAAGCTATAGTTCCTTGGTGCGTGAATGGACACATCAAGCAAACAGCGTCCAGTATTTATGCCCGTACGTTTTCATGAAGTGGTTGTTTACAAGTATTCTGTCAAGTAACGAAACCTCGGCTCCAGAACTGATGGCTATACAATAAAGACGCGGTCGTTCCAATAGCTTTAGAAACACTCAAGTTTCGTAGTCCATAGCTTCTAGATACAGCTCGTGTCGCGGGCTCAGAAACCGCACTTAGATTTTCTGTCGAAACTTCAGGGATGCTACAGATGTTAATCGACGAGGCATTTAGAATATACACAAATGCGGCTTTTTGACCGATCTGTCCGAGGCTGCAATCAAGACAGAACGAGATCTGAATGGCGAAAGCGGAGCGGTAGATTTTAAGTATGGCGTGCACCAGTTCCATTAGTGCCTGACAGACGTTATTCTAGATAAGATCTACATAAGAGAAATCATCAAGCAGGGCGTGACAGGAATTAAGGAGTAACAATGAGGAGAGACGGAAACGTCAGCACTCGCATGTTTTCGCTTATTGGCAACAAAATACGACCGCCCGACTGATGTGGCATGAAAATACTTTTAGCTTTGAAGTTCATGATTGTACTGATTGACTGAAATACTTCTAGGGTGTCCATACATCAGCTTCCCGGCGAGATAGCTCAGCGGTTAGAGCGCGAGGGTACTGACCGGAAGGTCCGTGGTTCGAACCCTGCCTCTGTCTCTCGACTTCCCCTGTCTAGGCTTGGGCAACCTGGCAGTATCCCAGCCCTCGTGCTTCCTTCGGGTGGCATGGCAGCTAGGCACCGAAGGGGTGCTAAAGCTGAACGATTTTTTTTCCCGGCTCAAGACAGCGGTGGTCGGCGTAAGACTGCCAAGTTAATGCGAAGTTATCGGGAAAAGTTACTACATTTGTCTCATCTACACCCCTGGAAGGACCAGGAGACTGTTTGTCAGGTCTTTATTTACTGATCAACCTGGTAGGAGACTGTGAATGTTGCATGGGCATCCTTCGGTGCAGCACAGTCGGCTACTAAAGTACGTCGCACCATGGTTCAATCTCTTCGCAAAGAGCGATTATATAAACAGTTAAAGGAAGAAGGTGGGTCACTAAGTTGTAAGAGTGCTAATCGGTCGATTGACGGAAAACAGAAACGAAAGCCCTCGTACATCTATTCCATCTTAGCATCCCGATGGCTCTCACATTCAGAACTGGCACCTTTTTGAAATCGGGAACTTGGTCAGATACACACCATTCTCGTTGCACGTTGTCTCTCAAACGCTCTGAACGAGTTTTGCCAGACCGTGAACGAGTCCATCCCCTCCTACCTTAAACAAGGCAGGGGGCGTTTGAGCAAGGTTTGACCAACCAGTTTTTCACCGCTGATCCTGCGAGGACATGGTAAGAAACCTTTAAGCTCAGAGCGCTCACCTTAACCAGGCAAAAATTGTCTCATTTCGGGTAGTTGCTGCGTGGAATGGCCTTACCCCGACGGCTGTCTACGCTACATCTGGTACCTAGTGCAAAGCAATATTAGACGCTTTCTACTACAAATCCTCGAGTTGGCAAGCTCACTACCCCGCGCCGAGAACTTAAATAGCAGTGCTTAACCCTTTTTTCATTTGCGCCTTTCAAGTGAACGGCAGTCGCTGAACGACAAGAACAGAACCGACCCGGGAAACTTGGGCAAAAGCCTCGATCCTGTGTATCAACCCGTGAATCCGTGAATGTCGATCAGTCCCTGGGGCTGTGAGATGCCGATATGGGATTGCATACCCTCCACTTCATTAGTATGTCACGGCCGTCCTGTGTCCCATGCAACGTGGATCCATTACGGAACTGCAGTCTGTTGTCTGAAGTTGGTTCCTTGAAGTGGCCGTGTTTATGATCTTATTTGTGCCTCGTGCTTGACGTAGTATTCGCCACTGCGTCTATCGTGGTGAACATTCCCCCTATCCTCGGATCAGTGTCTGGCCTCCGTGTGACTGTGGCGTCCATTCTGCTAGTCCCCCTTTCTTGACTTTCCGGATAGTGCTGGAACTATCCGCATGAACCTGGGGCCGTAAACTGAATGGTTGGGACAGCGGACAAAACGTTGCAGGCTGCTTTCAGGACTCACCAAAATGGACTGAAGTGAGAGGGCTACCGTTGCCGGACGCCAGGAGCTGAATAGCCGGTGCGTCGCGTGTGCGCCCTCTGGTCACCTGTTTGGCTGTAACTGTGGCGACCACAAAATCGTCAACATGTGGTGTTCTCGTAGATGTATTGCAACCATCTGCAGTTGTTTCGTTACAAACGGCATTGAAAGGTTGGTCCAAGAGTTGAAGCTCATTAATCCATTCCAGGCCCAAGATACCAAGGCCTGTATAGTCCGTGAGGTAGCAAGTACAAGTTAGCTGAATCACATTGAACGTTACGGAACAGTTCAGCTTCGCGATCAGTTTGAGGCTTCCACCAGACGCATTACGAACGGTGCACTTATGTGTTCCACTGGTGACTTTCCAACCACATCCCAGGTTTGATTTGAAATCAGAGTGAGGTCAGAACCTGTATCAACTGGGAAGGTAACCGGTGTCATCGATACATACTGTGACGAATTTTCGGCTACCGAGTGATTTCATCCTGAATGTAGCGGTCAAGGCCACTGCCTGCGTCCTTTTGTCGGGTCGATGTTCGCGCGAGCTCCTGAAGTTGTTTCCGCAGATTCTTCTTTGTGACCCTTTCGACTGCACTTACTGCACCTGTGGTTCCGGTACGGGCAGTGTCGTGAATAATGCCAGTTTTCACAAAACCAAAGGGTGTGGACGGTTCTCTTGGAGTCGTTTAGAATTTGATTGCCTCTTGGTAGTTATTTTGCAGACAAGGTCAGCATGTTAGAATTTGTAATGCCCAATCACTGCAGCATCAGCCTTAAGATTGATAAGATGCTGGCATTCGGTGATAAGTTTCTGAAGCGTCAACACTGGATCCTGTTCAATTCGATTCAGCATCCTGGTCCGAATATCTATATCATGTTGCCATTGAAGACCAGGAATTGATCCTCGGTCATGGTGTTGAGCTGAAAGTGCTCGCATTCTCTGTAGACCGCACCGGCATGTGATGAAATCTTCAGTATCACATTTGGTAATCCTGAGACACTTATAACGAACACTGAACAAGGATCACTGAATATTTGGGCCAGGGTCTTGACATTATCTGCGAAACCAAGGCCACGAGGGAGTTTAAGGAGTATATAATCCACAAATGTCATATGACATTTGTGAACCGATCATGTTCAGCTGTCCCCAGTTTCCGCAGCAACAGTCGGAATTCCCATGCATCACCAAACTGAGCAAAGTCAGGTTGAAACATGTCCTCATATTTCTTGAACCAACTTTTGACAGTCCATCCAGATTCAGCGTCGAAACCGAATTCAGTAATCGGGCTGGCAGCAGCATCTGCGGAAGAAGACGGAGACCCAGCTGTTTTTGTCGCATTCGCCGACATATTGCGCACCAGAGGTTCAACAAGCCTCACTTGCGCCTCTTCGAAATGCTTCTGTTGCTGCTGTGAAATTACTTGGAGTTGCTATGCCGATTCGGTTTGTTGCCACTTTTTGTGACTTGGTGAACAGTCGTACAATCCTATGCCGGTCCTTGGCTTCTCGCTCCGCCCACTCTGATGTATCAGAAGGCACAGTAGCTTCAGACAGCCCTTTATGGAGACAAATGAAGATTAGTACAACTGTATTTATAGGGAAAGCACAGAACGTTCTACACGATCGTAAGGGGGCGAGAAGCGTCGAGCTACAGATGCTTGAGCCAGATTGGCTGACATTCTGACCAATCAGGGCATGGCTTTCTTTGGTCCTCAGTCAGCACGTGGCACTTCGTCCAACCGGTGTGCTGTTCGGTTATTACGAGCGGCCGGCCTCCGGAGAGCTCCTTAAGGAAACGTCATTCACACTGGCAAAGCATTTCTACCTGGTGTTCCGTCAGTCACTGGACGAAGACAACCTTGCCTCTGTATGGAAGGAAGAAATTGTCACACGAATCTACAAAACTGGTGACCGACTATCGCCCGGCAGCTACAGGCCTATTATCTGCTTCACTAGCCCCACTAGCTTACCGTGCAAGGTCCCCCTGGGAGGCGACGATGCACTAGGGGAAAGAGGTCCAACACCCCGAGACGCGTCTCGCAATCGACGGATTTACGGCCAACAACCATTATCGTAGCAGCTATTTGGACAGGCTCAATGATGGTTTCGTCCTTCTTGCGTCCTGAATAGGCAACTTGGTCGGCACACTCAAAAAGCAGTTTGACGTAGGCCCCATAGAGTATTTGGAAGTTTATGCGAGTGATATGGGAGAAGATGCGCTGTATCATCCGTATAACGGCGAATGTTTTTTAGCCGATTTCTCATGGTGCAGAGAGGAGGACATGTTTGAAGGGAGCCAGGTAACCAAATCCTTTTTGTCATCCGTCCTCATGATGTCTTCTAGTACATTCTCACCATGCAAGACAAAGGCGTTTGATGAGTTCCCTCCGAATGATATATGGACGCACTTTCGTCATTCAGAGAAAGGTGCCAGTCCAACGATCACTGCTTTGCAGCGACTACGTCCATTTGGAGGGCATTGGCATTTAAACTCCAGGGTTTTAAGTCGTCTGCAAGGGTAGACATGCACTTGAAGGAATATTTGAATGGTCTGGTGAAACACAAATACGTAGTTCATCCTTTCGGTAAATTCTGTGATTATCTGATGAAAACTTTGTTAGCAAATTTAATTATTCTCCATTAAAGACTGCTCCGAGCCTGCGTGCGTTTCGAGGAAGGTTTTGTCCGTAATAGATGGGAAAATGCACTAAAGCCTCGATTCGTACACCTGAGTTTTGCTTTGGCGCAGGCTTCTTCCTTCGGGTTTACTATTGCCCTTCACAAAACCAGGCAATAACCCGAACTCGGATCTCCACTTTTAGGATGGCAACTTCAAGCCTTTTTTCAACAAAGCTAGATGCGGTTCGGAGGTAATTTGGTCTCCTCTAAATTCTGATATGTAAATTGCACTCATAGCAGTCTAGTTTTGCTGGGAGACCAAACGAACCATGGCTCTATCTTCATGTTTATGACGTTCTTTCGAATAAATATGCCACGCAAATGTCGCCCTATCTTTCATTCTTCCTATGTTTTGGACATCTCTGCAGGTTTTCTTGAAGGAAGCTACCAAGAAGGTTGCTAAAAGCCTTCAAAAGTGCGTGACTGGCTTTTACCTTCTTTACCATCATGGGTAACTATAGATTCGTGTGGGATTAATTTTCGCTTACCGTTGAAGCTATGTTAGTGCTCAAGAGTGTAGGTTGTAAATTTCGTAAAATTTTGGATCAAGAAGAACACAGTTCTGACGAAAACAGGAGACCTTACCACAATGATGAAGCCAGAGGAAGGCGTAGTTGGTCGTGGGCTGTCCGAAAGTTTCCAGAAGCACTGCATGTAATACCCCACACATTTTATTCACATTCCGACCTATACGAAAAATGCAGGATCCCATGTTCCGAAAAGGCCATTTTAAACTCTAAAACCGCTGTCACTTTCAATACGCACAAGATCTCAGAACCCGGTTTTAGACCTGCGTAGACATCTCAACCCAGCCTTACTCTCTTTTATTGCTGTTGCTGTGGCATGTGAGGCCACCTGGTCATTTCTGGCACACAAATTTCATTCTCCGTACTTGGCTTCGGCTTTGCGGAATCCACTAATACCGTGCTCACATATTCGGTGAGCCGATTTCGTCTTTCAGCTTTCATTACCTGTTTCTTATGGTTATCTGTAGGGTCACAGAAAATTTCTCCCTCAAGGAATGTGTAAACAACAAGCACCCTAACACTGAATACATGGCAAAGGATCAATTCAAGCGCCTCAACCTTGTGACTGGTTTTCAGTCACCAGATGATGCAGCTATTTCAGCACCTGCTGAATGGAACACAGGAGGACTCGGAGTATTGAGTTGTCTCCTGAATCAGCAGTTATTCCACTTTTTTTCGACTGCCCACGAACAGCGCGATTTACGCCTGTATATGCCAAAGCGGTTTTGCCTACTTCCTGCTCGTTCATCGGGTTTCTGCTCCCACCAAGGTCTGCTTACGTTCTGCTTACCTGTCTACCATCGCTTAAGATTTCTTACCAAACCTGCCCATTGTTAGGCGTCTACTCCGACGGGAAGTCGGGAAACCAGTGATCGAACGATGAATCTTTCGGATGGTGAGCGAAGGCGCCAACTCGATAGCTCTGACGCATCTGAGTTGATAGTCTTTGATGAGATTTTGTTTTAAGCGGTCCAAAGCGCGCATAACTCTTTGCCACTTCGCACGAGCCGATGCCACTCGCTGCCCGCTAAACACTGAAGCTACATTTAAAGTGTGCCAGCTTCACCCTATACCCGATTTCCGGGCGGTTTTCTTTACCTCATGGACATGCTGATGGTCTTCTGCGTTGTTATCTCTGCATACGGCCTATTTCCACTCTCTGACTGCTCCTATCTTAACGTTTGTATATCACTTGGTTAGTTGATTTATTGATTCCAGAAAGCCACAATGCCTCACTGCAGTTTTTCTGCTCCCACCTATTACGCCGCTATTTAGTGGACGTTTCGCTTAATTTTGATACACACGTTTGTTCGTATGACCAGTTCTCAATACTTTTGACCCAGAATAAACTGCTTCACCCATCTGTTCGTACTGTCCACCGAATACAAACGGCATGTGTTAGGATGGCTCCAATCGTCCTGCGAGATACTCAGCTGCTCGGATTCTGCGCGGAGTTTATACCTCTGAAGTTCATTATTTGCCGGCGTCCTGTGAAACTCAGGGCTTGTGAACTTTCTGTGCCCACATGGTGCCACATGCTTACAACCTCGGCGTGGCAGCCTAATCAAGATAAACCGCAATATGCTATTTAGCTCTGAATAGACCTCCAGAAAAGCGCCCACAAGCAATTAGATGGTAGCATCTACACCACTCTCCCAACAGGTATACCTGGTGCAGCAGGTGCTTCTGGAATTTCTACTGCTTGTGCTGCTTAGACAACATCCGGATCATTACCGAAAGCTGTTGCTTTAAGCGATGGGTAAAACGACGGTGCAGTGCAAAATGAATAGGTACCCATGCCTACTCGCTTTATACACCTATCGTTATTTGTCGGGTCCCACACGATCACCGGAAAATACCGCAAGAGCTGTCACATCCTTGAATGAAACATTGGGTGAAAAGGAGCCGTGAAAGCCGTCTATTCAGCTAATCCAACACCCAGCCGACTGAAAGCCCGCGTCATTCATTTCTCGACTGTTTGAATACTGATGCCGAATTCCTAATTACTCTTTCTGTTCATGTTTTCTCGTTAATTTGCAGGTGTTTGAGCCCCAGGAGCGCTCTTGTGGACAGAACCGGAGTGTCTTTAAGTCAAGGGTTCTAGAGCAAGACTGCTTTCCTCTACGATTGCAATGGCAGTTAGAGGCTGGTGGGAGGCCTCACCTGTCCCATCAGCGGTGAATTTTGCTGACGCGGTTGAGGTCAGAGGCTGCATAGGTAGGTGTCCAAAAGTAGAAGTGCAGAGCTCATGGTCGTGAGCGGGAGATGCGGGGCCTGAAGTCGTCAAGCAGGCTTGTTTGCCACCAGGATACATGTAAGAATCACAGTCTGGCGAGTTTAGACGAGAAGCGATTCCAGAATAATGAAGGTCAAGAAGAGGATCAGTGCTGCAGCATCAAGCTTCAGGGGATAATACGTCATCTCTAGCATTTGGAAGGGCATTTGTAAGTCCGACCGACTTAACACAAGCAACACCGATGTCGGGGACGGGTGGATGCCCAACGGAACTAGAGGGGGTTGTAGAAGTAGCCGGAACAGTTGGCAGATTCGATAAGCTGTTGTTTGAATCGAAGGTTTTCCGGCAGCTGTGTATGCGTGTGTCTTCGGTGATATGACCTGCGCAAATTTCCAGGGAGTTGGTTGCATGGGACATCTGCGATTGAATCACATTGAGATTATTTATTAGTAGAGATTATTGAGGGGAAGATGGATTCGTTTGATAATTACCAGTAGTCGTCTCTAGTAGTTTGAAGAGTCAGCTCCTCGTGAGCTGTCTTTATTTTCGAGTGTGGGCAGGTTTGACCTTTACGTTCTGGAATGTTTGGGTAGAGGACAGAAAAGCCTGGGCTGTTAACAGGCGCGTCGCTCCGTTTTCATCCCTGAATTGCGTTAGCATTGGGCAACACATTGAAGGTTTCGACTTTGGCAGACGTGAAAGCAAGGTACGAAGCAGGGTACAAAAAGGATTTATGTTGAACAGATTTTTCACCAATAAATCTTTACCACTTGCAGTTAGGCGCTGCCGCTGCCGAGAAGCTTATTCCGTTCAAGACTGGCCAACAGTTTGGGCCGCTCTCCATTTCGGCATCAGGTCGTGGTTTGGTTGCTCGAAAGCCTAGCTTCAAGAGCTAATCATGACCCAGGTTTCACCTTATTTCGGTTGCCAATGGCACATCCAGAAGGCGTCAGAAATTCCAGAAAGTTGTCAAGGCATACACTCTATACTCGGCGCGCTGTACGGGTGTACTTGACCTGGTTTGGGCGTTAATATACATTGTACGCTTTTGGCGATTGTTTTCGACGAGAGCGTTGGACTGTAGAGGTTCAGACCTCGAACAAAGCGAAGGGAATCATCGATTTTATAGTTTGTATATCTGGCTACCGTCAAAACTGTCTTTCTTACCCCACCGCAAAAATGGCTCAAAAGGGAACCGTACTCAACCATGTGCTAGGACGATCGTTGCTGGCCTCAAATCCACTGATCCGGAAACGCGTCTAAAGATGACTGCAATGTTTCTCCTTAGTGTGTCGGCTCCTCTGGGGGATTACACCTAATTTTGCCTTGATTGAACAAGGTTTATCTGACGGTTTTTTTACTGTTCACTCAGCTTATACACAGCGCGTACATGGTAAAAAAATTTCTTAGCTCAGGTGCACAAGTAAGTGGACAACAGTTGTTCTCATTTCTGGATGTTGGGGTGGAATAACCTCTCTTCGACAGTTGTTCACACTACACCTAGTATCCTATTCAATGAGTATTTATCATTTGCTACCTTAACATGGAGCGATTGTTTCCTCTTCATTCAAAGGTGCAATAATGCAGTGGAAGGTTGCCTTTCGAAATGCACAGGGTTACTTGGCATTTTTCCCGCAAACGGTCGAAAAGTGGCTTGAAAACCCTGTGGTCGTGAAACGGAAGGTAGGGAGTAACTACAAGTCTTGACTCCATTTCTGAAACACTGTTGTCTGAAATTCCGACTGGATAAATTTTCCGTAGTCCACCATTGCAACTGGTCCTGGCGACTGCAACGGCAGCTCTGGAGCGAGCGAAGCGGGGGTGAAACATTTTCTATCAGAGCTGTGGGAAAATTGCTTAAGCTTTGTCACAATGAAGTGAAACAGACAGGCACCACGACAACACTCGTGGAAACGCCCAGTTGCAAAAATTCTCGTAGGACCATTTGAGTTACCACATGTTGTCCTCGGAATAAAGACATTAGACAGATTTTCCTCGGCAGGTTGATAACCGTTGCACATCGGGTATAAGAGGCGGCAGCTAAAGGATGAGATCTGCTAGACAGGCGAGGCAGCCATATCGGCTGCAAACAGTGACCAGGTCTGTGCACAAAAGTGAGTCCAAAGCAAGTAGTGCTTTCCAGCTGGAAACAAAGTGCCAATAAAAACGTAAATAGGTGCAGATGTTTTGTCCGGAATACAACAAAATCAAGGACCTGGAGTAAATAGAGTATATTTCATGAATACATTCTTCGATAAGTAAATTTCCATAAGTTTGTCCCGAGAGAGTCTTACTCAGTCCATCTTCCCGGTTTGCTTTTGTCACATATCACCTGCCTGGATGGATTTAGAGATATACGGGGCAAATATCCTTCCTCCAGATACTGTATAATTAGCCGGTTTCGGGACGCTACGTTAACAGCACCTTAAGAAGTCGTGATTGTCTTGCTCCAGGCCCGCGTGAGTTGCACAGAAGTAATAAAACGTTTAGCCTTAACTTAACTGCTGATAAAATCGAACTCCTCCCTATTTGCCCGTAGTGCAGCAGTGCAAGCCAGAGACTCGGGTTAGGGACATCTTTATAAAAAAAGAACCAAAATCCGCTCTCGTATTCCTTACCACCTAGTAAGCACTGGTCACATTCCCCTCGCTTTCGGTATGCTAGACCGAAATTACGCGGATTCCCTGGATCAACCCCCCAAAAAATCCCGCTTCCCACAGAATTGCACAGCCCAGTCCAAACACATCAAACATGACGTCCGTCACGGGGTTGTCCAGAAACCGGAGTATATCAGTGCAATGATGGCCTGGCACTGTCATACCCAGATTGCTAGCACACCCGCAACTATTCACTTCTTACTTTTGACGATACCCTCGCCCACTCGTGGCCTTCCCTACAACTGCGAACAAACTCTTCACCTGGCCTAGGCCGTCTCCTGGACCCGTTCATTCTAAGCGGCTGAACCTTCCGTTCGGATACAAACATCTCGTTGTCTTTCATTCCATGCCCCTCACAAATTCACTCATTTTCTGTGCAGTGCGCGTTCCGTCATGTGTGTAGGCACCAACTCCTCCCCAAGGAACTTTTACGCGGCCCCAGCAGTGACACTAGTGAGGCTCTACGTTTCAATGCACATCGTGACCATGGGATTTCCGCTACCGTTTATCCGTATTGCTGATTCTTCTACTTCATCCTCCTACTTTCGCCTTTTATGACCCTGGCTATAAGCCCAACAGTTCAAGGCCGATTAGGTCCCATCGGTGGTTTTGGGATTTTGTTCAAACTGATCGGCCAGTTATCACGCTAGATTCGTTGATCCGGTTGATCAGTTTTCGCAATTTGAAGTTTTCTTATCATGCACCAAACGAGATGCCTCTTTTTCGCCCTCCGTCTTTCTGTGTCTGCCCGCCACCTTCAATCCTAACCGATCTGATCTAGTCTTAGTGGCCGAGCCCTAGACGCACACCCAAAATTCCTCTGAAACCATAGGTCGAAAGATGAAAACTTTAGTATAAAGTTTCAGCATTTGATGGCATTTATTCGGCCCCTTAAGATCTTACCATGCGGGCGCATTTTTGTTGGAAGTTGTTTAAACGTACTCGGGGTCCACCATGGGCACGGAATTCATCTTTCAATGGCTGCCAGCGGCTTCGCGTGATGTCTCCCTGAGAGCGGTGCGAAATTTGTGGAAGAGCCGGTTTCTTCACGTGTTTTCTTCTGTACTGCAACTGGAATTAAGCTCGAAAAGAACAAGTACCATGATTGTGCCCTATATGTCGGCGCAAACTCAAACTTGCGCAGCCTTGCATGACCTGTATCTGAAAAAGTCTCCTATCGTTGTGGCAGGTGTCCTGCAAAGCCAAGCCAAGGAATTCGTCACAGCCAGTAAGTTTTGTTTTTATGATGGTCAGTGCACGCTATATCGGGCGCAAGGCTATACCGAACCATCGGCATTGAAATTTGGGGAAATAATGCGTTTATGGGCAGAAAAAGCAGACAGCACAATAATGTGGCCAGTGCTTTCAAGCCCTGCCACAAATTAAACGGATTGAGCGGTCTCGTGGGTGCACGTACCACCCTCATCCTGTAAACATCATGGATATGGTGAAATACGGGCAAACCATCAGACTGGGTATGATAGCCGCGGTACCGTCATCGCAACGCCGTACGTGGGTCCGTGGACAGCCCCGTAAGAACATCTTGGGTGAGTCGTTTAAGGTTCTTACTGTAGTCAAGGCTCGCCAAGGAATCGTCAAAAATTAAGACCAGCGTGGATCAAGGTTATTCTTGCGTCCACTGAGGGCGCACGGTGGTTCATTTATGTCATTCAGACGAGGCAATAAGACAGCCGTGACCACATCCAGCACACAAAATGGGAAAAGCCTCAGAAAGACTTCTAGAAGGCACCATGATGTGAGTTAGACTGCGGCCCGAAATAACAAGCGGCCAAAAGTAGTCACAACTGACTAACTAACGTCTTCTGGACCCCGGTTTTCAAATATCTGATAAAACCTTGCCGATATGGAGCGTGCAGACGTCGTTCAAAGAGGAGGGAAGGCGCAGGTGCTTTTGAATGAACTGGCCAAAGCCATGCCGTCCTTTGGCATGCACCTACAAAGTGTAAGGTAATAATAATGTCTATTCATGACTGGTGAATTGCATGATCAGGCAGTCCTGATCATAAGATTGCATTCAGCATAAAGCGTGAGACTGTCCGTAGTTGCAGGTGATGGGCCGAGTGGGCGAGAAGGTACAGTCAAGAGTAGGAAGGGATTAGTTGCGGGTGTGCTATCAAACTGGGTATTGCAGTGCCGTGGGATCATTGCACTGACGTACTTCGGTTTTTGGATAGCCCCGTAACGGACGTCATGTTTGTGGTGATTGGGCTGGGAGGTGCAATTCTGCGAGCAGCGGGGTTTTTGGTTGGCTAGGAGAATTCGCAGAAGTAGACCGAAGCAATTGTAAGATCTCGTGTATTTTTCTGGTCCATTTGGGTATCTCTGAGGATGTAAATAATTGACCGGGATGAGTGGATAACAGCGAACAGGGCGTCCAAACCGGTATTCCCGAAGTTTGAAGCCTGGAAATACGAGGAAATGAGATGAGGCCAGTAAAGTTCGGTGGGTTTAAGGAGATATCTGATAGGACAAAGTGCATTATTACAGATAAAAAACTGATCGTTTGCCGCTATCAGAGTGGTGAAAACAAGTCACTAAATGAGGCAGGATGTAGCTAGATTTGTACTTATTAGACACTGAACACGCCACTAACAGTCCAAGGAGAGGCATACGTATTTGTGAAGCGCTATGTGTACGTTCGAAGTTGTATTAGTTCTGATTGTAGTAAGATAGACGAGGTCAATACAGGAAACCGCACGGCTCGGTTCGCGCTTGCTGATTTGAAGCATCTATGACATAAATTGGCATATCCCTTAATATCAATAAACGTGTATGTCACCCTGTTTTGTTGTATGGCCGTGACGTCTTTGGGTGTTTGACAACCGTTGTCTCAACCGTAGCTCGGCGATATATAGACATGATTTTGGAAGTGAAGATGAATTGCAATACTTTGGCATGAAGAATTATTTGAATGCGGCCAAATCCTACCTGACAGGCATGGACTAGAACCCCCAGAATAGCCTGAACTAGCGAACAGCTTCCAACGTACGTGTCTGAGATGTGGAAGCTGATTTATATAAAATCGGGTAGTGAAAATTACGAACGCAAAAACGTTAGCCTATCGGTTTCTCAGTAAGTAGTCACTAGCTGATGAGACTGCTAATGTGGCTGGGTAAAGGATGGCTACGAGATGACTCTATTAAGCCATGTTGTATTGGTATCGGGAAGCAGAAGTGGAGTGAAGTTGGGGTTAGAGCTCTAACTGAGCAGACTTGATACCAAGTACAAGGCCACTCACTCGGTCTTCGTTACCGCTGCATCCATGGTTACACGTTTGATGACGCACCTGGTCCTTAGATCCTAGGGCTCAAGTCTTACGACTGACAAATATACACCTCTCTTTAGCTTTAACTTTGCTTTGCCCAATAATGTATATGGTTGCTGAATCCCGCTATTGAATAATCGATGTACACACGACTCCCTCATTATTACCAATGGGACCGATTGAGCAAGTAATAAGTTTACCTTTATAACAGTAAGACTCCAGCCTGAGCGTGGACACCGAGTTGGAATTGTGGAGAAAGGGATTTATTAAGCACTTGATGAGTTGGCCACTGCGACTTTGCTTAATTGTGTTTTAAATGATATCGCGGAAGCTATGTACGAGTCATAATTGACTATGCATTTTTTCTTTCAGAAGCCCTGTCGAATAAAAGCGGCCTCCTGAAACTGAGAACTGGACTGATCACACAACGTTTGCACCGATGCAACCAATAAATAGAAATATGCTTTGTTAGATGTGGTTGTGTATTTTTTTAGACATGTGGTTGGTAGACGGATGACGTGTATGGATATGAAGGACCGCCTTTGGTCGTTGTATTAGTCTATTATGGGGCATAGTTGGGGCATTACTAAGTTACGAGCAGGTGTACGGACCCTTTAGTTACTATAAGTACCCACGGTAGGTGACATCGAGTACGGCTATGAGCGTGACCGGCCGTCGTTGGCCATCGGGTTAGCTGCTGAGCTTACTTGAGGCCTTATATTCGGCGTTGCACATAGACACAGGCCTAGCAATTACGTAATAATAATAATAATAATAATAATAATAATAATAATAATAATAATAATAATAATAATAATAATAATAATAATAATAATAATAATAATAATAATAATAATAATAATAATAATAATAATAATAATAATAATAATAATAATAATAATAATAATAATAATAATAATAATAATAATAATAATAATAATATTTATTCCCAACTTTTGGGGGCATGCCGTCAGGCATGATCATAAGGTTACAGTCAGAATAAAGGTATGACTGGTGGGACTGTGAGTACAGGGGGTTTTGGGTGGGAAAAGAGGACAGCGCCATAGGCCGTTAGATTAGGGTAGTATGAATGAGGTTGAATACTCAGCGTCGCATATAGGCACTGGTCTAGCGGTTACAAAAAGAAGCCAAGGTAGGCGATATCGCATACTGTTATGAGTATGCCGTCCGTCGTTTGCCGTTGGATTAGGTTTGTGTGCTTTGTTGAGCCCTCGTATTCCTCGGTTCGCATAAATACTTCCTGGCCTGGTGCTTATTATAAGTAGCAGAGATAAACGACAACGCGTGGAGTTGTGAGTATGACGGATTAGCTTGCGGCGCACAATCAGTGCTTCATAGTCAACGCCGCGCATGGACACGGGCCTAGCAGATACGATAAGTAGCCAAGTTAGGTGACATCAAGTATGGTAAGGAGTATGACAAGCGAGATGGATCAGTGTTTAGAACGCGAGTCTTCTTCTGGTTGCATGGCAGCTAGGCACCAAAAGGGTGCTACAGCCGAACTTTTATGACAGGCCGTCAGATTAGGCTATCACGCATAGTTGAGGCCTTATTTTCACGGGCCCGCATAGATGCTGGCCTGGTGTCTACTATAGGTAGGAAAGATAAGCGACATCGCATATAGTTATGAGTATGAGAGGTAGTCGTTGCTTATTGGATTAGGTTATTGTGCATAGGTGAGGCCTCATAATCAGCGTCGCACATTGACACGGGCCTAACAGTTATGATAGGTAGTCGAGGTTAATGACAAATGCTATTATTATCAGGATGACAGCTTTATGGCGTATTCCACTTACGGTGACATATTCCTAACGGAAATGATACCACTGTGTTGGTAATTTACGTAGGGCGAGGTCCTTACGCTGTATTGCGCAGCTATAGCTGGTAAAGGCAATCATCCACAGAGATTGCACATCTCCACTGCACAATACATGCTGTTTTCTGACAATGTTGTACTCAATGGGAGCTGAGCTCCATAAGAAAATGTGTTGTGACGAAGTTCGTCGGAAAAATTATCTCATTTGTTAAATCTGGGGAGTATAAAGCAAACAAACGTCAATGATCGAAATTCCTGGATGGACTTTGCACTGAATATTCCGAAGGTGTCATTTTCTCAAAGAACGTCAAACTATGGTAAAGCGATTTTGTGTTTTACCTCCCGTAAATCGGTAACGAAATGCGAATCGGTGATTCACGGATTCACGGATTGATACACAGGAGCTTTTGCCCAAGTTTCCCGGTCGGTTTTGTTCTTGTCGTTCAGCAGCTGTCGTTCACCTGAAAGGCACAAGTGAAAAAAGGGTGTAGCACTGCTCTTTAAGTTCTCAGCGCGGGGCAGTATGTTTGCCAGCGCGAGGACTCGCGTAAATAAGTGTCTAATAGTGTTTTGAACTGAGTTCTAGAGGGAGCGTGGACAACCGTCTCAGGAAGGTTATTCCACGCAGCAACTACCCGAAATGAGAAAAAAGTTTGCCTAATGAAGGTGTGCGCTCTGAAAAATCTTCTTACCGTGTCCCCGCCGTGTGTTTGCTGGGTCAACGGTGAAAACCTGTTGGCCAAGCCTTGTTCAAACAGGGCGTAAGTAAGAATTAAGTCCCGGAGGCGACGATACTCAAGGGAAAGAGGTCGAGCACCACGAGACGCGTTTCGTAGTCCATGGACTTGAGACCGGCAACCATTTTCGTAGCAGCTCGCTGGACACGCTCAATGAGGATTACGTCTTTCGTGCGTCCTGAGTAGACAACCGGGTTGGCATATTCAAGGAGCGGTCTGACATAGGCCCCATAGAGTAGTGCGAGTAATACGAGAGAAGGTACGCCGAATCATCCGTAGAACAGCGAATGCCTTCTGAGCCGATTTCTCAAGGTGCAGTGAGAAGGACAGGTTTGGAGAGAGCCAGATACCCAAATCTTTTTGGCATCTATCCTCGTGATGTCTTCTGGTCCTTTCTCACCATGCATGACAAAGGAGTTCGCTGAGTCTCCTCCAAATGACATATGGACACACTTTTCGTCATTCAGAGGAAGGTGCCAGTCCAACGACCCTACATAGCGGAGGCACTGGCATTGGAACTCCACGATTTCAAGTCGTCCGCAAAAGTAGACATGGACTTGAAAGAACATCTGGAAGGTCATTGACGTATATCAGAAACAGCAAAGGTCCCAAAACGGAGCCCTGAGGAACTCCAATGGAGACCGGCGCCGCAGAAGTAGGTCGAGCCTACTTTCCTCGGAATGATCTGTCTGATAGGAATGCCTTGATCCAGTGTAGGATTTTCCCTTGAATCCCGTAAGACTCGAGTTTGTGGAACAGAGGGACGTGTGGGTTCGATCAAATGCTTTGAAAAGGAAAAATCTGGCATCCGATATGAGTCCCTCGTCCTTGGCTTGGGTTAAGCTGTCCATAAATACGAGCATGTTCGTCACGCAGGAACGGTTTGGGAGAAATCCGTGTTGAGCTTGAGAAATCAAGTTGTTGGAAGTAAGGTGATCTAGAATGGCTCGCTTCAGAATGCGTTCCATCACCTTGCATGGCACGCTAGTGAGGCTTATAGGCCTGTAGCTGCCAGGCGATAGTCGGTCACCAGTTTTGCAGATTGGCGTGACAATCGCTTCCTTCCAAACAGAGGGAAGGTGGCCTTCGTCAAGCGACTGACGAAACAGCAGATGGAAATGAGTTGCCAGTGTGTACGACGTTTCCTTCAGGATCCTTGAGTGGACTTCGTCGGGCCCCAACGCGCAGAATGGGTTGATCTTGTGCAGGAGTTGACGAATGTCCTCCACCATGAATACCAAGTCGGTTAGAGGCCGTTCGTAGGTACGCCTTGACAACGTTGGATGTGACGAGGAGGCTGGACTGAATACAGACCTGCATAGTGATCTCTGTAGAACTCAGATACCACTATTGGGTCACTCGTGGGTTCCCCGTTCCTCCCTCAGGGAGAACGCGGATGGTTTGTTTCTTCGGCGATGCCGCATGTATTTGAACAGCACATTTCTGTTCTTCCGGGCGAGGTCTAGAATGGTGGCTTGTTTTCGTATGTTCCATTGGCGGATTTCCGATTTACAGCGGTTCCGCATTTTACGAAAATGCCAGCTCATCTGCTGTGTCTCTTGTAGTCAACTTTTTGAGAAATAGTTGTGACCTCTTTTCCAGAAGACGCCGGATCCTTTTGGGTAGTTTACGCTCGTCCGACTGCGTGCTGGTGTTTTTGGGACGAACATCGCGTCAGCCTCGTGATGGCCCATGACCTTGAAATTTCGCTCCCTTAAACAAAATGCTATGACCAACATATCACCTACAAGTACAAATGGATTAGACTAACTCCCCGTAAAAGTCTCAACTTCGGAAACCCTATAGTTTCGGTGAAAATAATTTGGGTGTGCTTCTAGTGAGCGGCATTCGTGTATCTAATATCAGCCGCAGATCCCGCTAGTGTGTCACCTTGATATACAGTAGGTTTAACTAGAACGACAAGAACAAACCCGAACCGGGAAGGTTGGGTGAGGGGCTCAATCCTGTTTATCAACCCGTGAAAACGTGAGCGCACGAGCAGGTTAGTAAGGGCTTGCCAAGAGAAGAAGGCATTGAAAAAGAAAGCAATCCAAACTGTGGTTGACGGCTCGGAAGCCCAGGTTATTCTTGGATTTTTCTGACTATTCGGTAGAGCAACGTACGAGCCCAAAACTTCTTCAGCCCCAGATCGAGATTGGGTGGTGTTGGAAACGTCTAGATTTTGTAGGTCACAGTTACCGCGATGTTTGGATCGTTTGGCGGATGCGAGTTCATCGCAAGGTCCCCAGGTGTATCTTTTTGGTCTTTCAACGGAAGGCAGTTTACCAAACGAATCCCAATGCTGTATTCCGTTCAAAGGTTTGACCAGTGTTTTTTGTTCCTTTACAGGCAGACAGGTTTCCATGGTGCTATGTTAGTCAATCTGGCCCCCAAGAATAACGTACTCCCGAGATTAGGTAAAGCTTCATATATATTCCTAATTTAGTCTGCCGGTAGGTATGTCATCAAAAGAGGTTTTGGACAACGCCGAGTGTATTCAATTGGTACGGCTTTGCAGTGACGTTCACCTTCAGGTTTGTCCATAGCTTATGGTAACTACTGGATTAGTGTCGGACATGTATAGCTATAGTGGATACAAAAGTTTCATGGACACCAAGCTTCGGAATATCAGATTCCACAGTCCGCTCACTGAAGAAGCTAAACGCACTCCTGGACTCCGGTATCGTGGATTCCCTGAAGCAGCTGTACGGATTGGCACCGGACTATGATTTCAGGGAGTTACGTGCCAACGGAATACGAAGTTTTTTACTCCTCACCACGCGATGTCTGGCATCGCTACTAACCTATCTCCGCAGCCTGAACACTTATTCGGTCTCCACGTGGTGAGTACCCTGTTACATTCGACTGTCCACTCAGCTCGGGCATTTTTTGCTATCAGTCTGTTCTTTGGCTCAAAACCTTTGCCCTTAAACGTCTACCAGCTAATGCTGTTTCATTCGGTGAAAATGGAAGAAGTAGGGCTACAGGTAAGGGTCGGTGCCCTATTGTTTCATTTTTCTCAGCTTACCCGTCAGCCGGCTTAAGAATTGGAGACGATGACTGATGTCATTGATACCATGGTCACTGGTTTCTGTGTCTTCTTCTGGGACCACCATTCAGCAAGGCGAAAGTTAACAACACCGTTGAGTTGACTAGCTTGCACTCTGATCTGATCGTCTGGACTTTTCAGCTCCAGAATTAACTGGACTTATGGGTGCAGATGGCCTAATCTGCGAATTGCCTGGCCTAACCAGTTCAGACTATGGAATGTAACTAGTTCGTCTGCTGTAGGTGGTTCTTTTCTTCCTTAAACCATCTGGATTATATAGTGTTCTCCTAGACCCGACAAATCCTTTAAAGGCCTCGATAGTCAAATATTGATTGTTTTCTAGTGTCGTTTGCTCACGAAGGCTACGTCCTCAGTCCGTATGGATTGTACTGCCCCGTGAAATAAACTGCAGTGACTCCTGTTCCTTAGGAATCGGGGATTGGTAGAAGTCACTATGGTTCCCCATTCTTTCTCATATCCTGATTGAACGTTCCATGGAGCCTTCAAACCACTGAAGAGCTAGAGGCCGGGACGGAGTTGCAAACAGCTTATCATTAGAAAGTTCAAGACAGGGCAAAACAGCTCATTCGCTTGATATCATTGGGTGAACTGAACGCAGCCAGGGAATTAGCCTGCACCAAGACGCCTCTATTAAAGTTGGCCCGCGGTGCCGTTTTGTTTGCAATCAGTATTTAGGATGTCCGACGATCCGTGGATTTTTTGCTGAGCTTCTGGCCAGTTAAGTAAGTTGACAGGTTGGCCGGGTTTTAAGAGGGTCGGGGAATCAATCGGATCTCATTGGCCAGCAGACTAGATTGTTGAGTGCCGGTTAAAATTTCGGGTGGTTCGCGTGGGTGTCCCATGACAGATGGGTTGTGGGGGAGAGTGTAGCAACGATTTGAGTCGGGTTTCAGGTATTATTCTTTCGGCCCGAAACACCTCGTTTTGTGGTTCCTCTTCAGCATCGCTTACAAATTCCGTGGTATATCCAGTTCATTAAGTGTTACGGGCCAGTAGAAATAGAGAATACTGGTTCAGCTATGGCATCTGTTTGGTGCAGACCTGCCACGCAGCTCGAAGGAAGCACGAGGGCTTAGTTACTACCAGGTTGCTTAGGCCTACACAAGAACATCGGAAGGTCAGGGTTGGGTTCGAACCACGGGCCCTCCGGTCAGTAGTTTCATGCCAAGCCATCTCGAGCCCTGATTCAAAATCAGGGGTCATATGGATTTTAACGGGTTTGAGGTCTGTACCTCTGTGCTTGGCTTCCCTCATCTGAAAGGGTTGTGAGCCACTTTGCTCACACCGTCAACGGATCGAAAACCCGGTGCCTAATACGGTTGATGACGGTGCAATCAGAATAATGCAAGTAATACAAAGCATGCTTCGGATACTCGGATGAACAGCCTACTTTCATAGTGCATTTCACTTCCAGCGCTATTGACCTTTCCCTCACTATCTGGACGTTCTCAGGATTGTGGAGTGCTTGAAGTGTTGCCGTAGCCTCAGTCTCTCATTTTCTGCCAGACTGGCCTTGGTTGATATGTGGGTCTCAGCGAGATTTGTTGCTCGTCAGTAACTCGCTTGTTTTCCGCATCAGTGAATTTGCAAACGCTTCGCAATCCCTGCTGTTTCGGTTACCCAGCAGCATCAGGTATGTGGCAGACTGGCGTTGGAGTTGTTCGCACACAAATCGCCGGGATGATTTTCTAGAGCACATACCGCAACGTACCAGATTATCCGGTGAGACTATTACGATCCTGCAGTTTTCATCATCATTAAGACAAAATATAACGGTTTCTCTATGTTTCTAGGGTCTACGAAAATTCATCATCATCATCATCATCGACAGCATGACATCAGTGTTGAACACCGATGCTTCGCTGCCGTACAACCATGATTTATTTGAAAGCCCTATTGTGAAGAAAAAGAATAAAGATGGATGGGGAGGGGACTTATTGCTGCCTTACTACAATCATTCCGAGGTGCCTACACCTCCAAACACTCATTCAGGCAATCTGGATAGAAACTGACAACAAGATCGCCACTGACATCGGTTGGCAGCCATATCTTGCAGCGTCTCCAACCAGGCGCAGTGGGGATCACG
Source organism: Clonorchis sinensis (assembly GCA_003604175.2). Taxonomy (NCBI): domain Eukaryota; kingdom Metazoa; phylum Platyhelminthes; class Trematoda; order Opisthorchiida; family Opisthorchiidae; genus Clonorchis; species Clonorchis sinensis. Next base: position 141,580,973 of record CM030370.1, on the reverse strand, counting down.
CGGTCCCCATCCTGGAAGGCGAGTAGCACCGACAGCACCCAAGCGTTTCGTGATTTCTTTCATACTCTTCTGCCAGGTCAAGGGTTGGCCACCTCTCTGCTTACGCCACTCTGAATTGGGCATGGAAAACAGCACTCTCTTCGGCAAACGATGATTAGGCATGCGCAACACATGTCCCAACCAACGTAGCTTCTGGTGCTGGACACATTCTTCAATGGAAGTACCCGTTGCACAACCCAAAACTCGCTTTCTAACTGCCTCGTTACGGATTCGCCGACACCATCCCACACGAGCTATGGTTCTGAGACAACGATTGTCGAACACCTGAAGACGTCTCAGTTCCGCTGCTCGAACAGGCCAAGTCTCACAGCCATACAACAAAACAGCCCGCACTGTAGCTTGATACACACGTCCCTTGAGATTCAGGGACACACCACTTTGACGCCATAGGTGTCTCAAATTAGCAAACGCGACCCGAGCCTTGCAGATTCGTGCATTTACCTCATCTGTCACACTACAATCAGAACTAATACAACTTCCAAGATATGTAAAACGCTCCACAACTTCCAGTGCCTCTCCCTGGATTGTAAGTGGCGTGTTCAGTGACTGCATGTCCAGGAGCATGACCTTACACTTTTTGGGTGCAAAGTGCATACCAAAGGACGGGATGACTTTGGTCAGTTCATCTAAAAACACCTGCGCCTTCTCCTCCTCTTCAAAGATAAGAACGATGTCATCTGCATATTCCAGATCGACAAGGTTTTCGTCAGAGGCTATTTGAACACCGGGGTTTTGGAGACCTTCCAGCGTTCGTCTCATTATTTCATCGATCACGAAGTTAAACAGGAATGGGGAGAGTGGGCATCCCTGACGGACGCCACTTTGTGTACGGAAGCTTTTGGAGAGCTCGCCGTATACTCTCACACGTCCGGAAGTCTTGGAATACAAAGAGCTTATTATGTTCACGAACTTCCGGGGCATTCCTTGGTGGGCAAGCGTGTCAAGCAGAACAGACCGGTCAACCGAGTCAAATGCGCCTTGGAAATCCAAGAATACTAGAATTGTGGGTCGCTTATACGTATGGCGTTGTTCTAGCACCTGACGAAGTGTGAAGATTTGGTCAACGCAACCCCTACCAGGCCGGAATCCCGCTTGCTGCTCTCGAGACAGTGTCTCACGAGCCACCGTAAGGCGACGAAGCACAAGTGACGCCAACAGTCTCGTTACGACCGGGGTCAAGCTGATCCCCCTGTGGTTGCCACACTCACTACGAGCCCCTTTTTTGAAAATGGGCACTATCACCGACTCTCCCCAGTTGTCTGGGACAGACTCCTTTTCCCAGATGCAGGCAAACAGATCAGACAGGCGTTGACTGAGGATTTCACCCCCATCTTTGAACAATGCGGGTGGGAGGTCATCCGGACCAGAGGCTCGGTGGCGCTTGAGAGAACATATGCAGTCATAAACCTCCGAGGCCGTAGGTGGTTCCACGTTCACCGTCCAGGGTTCTACGTCACCTGTGGGTTCCAGATGGGCGCCAGCTGGTGGCCATGACAATTGTTGTTCGAAGTATTCGGCCCATCGGTCGAGACGTTCTTCTTTATTCGAGATGGTCACTCCATTCCGATCCTTGATAGTTTCGCTCACAGGTGGTTTCCGGGGACCGGTCGCACGGATCAACTGAAATAATCTTCGGGCATTACCGGATTTCTGGGCCTCTTCCATTTCCTTGGCTTTCTGTGTCCACCACACTTCGCGGTCGGCTTTCACACTCGCCTTCACTTGACGTCTGATAATTCGTCGCACCAAGTTATGTTCCGGGCCGGCTGGGATATTTCTCCGAGATTTAAGCAGTGCCACCGTTCGGTCTGATATCCAGTGCTTGAGTGCGCCTGGTGGTGCCGTGCCACAGGCGAAATTCCCAGCACTATGCAAAGAGGTGGCAATCTCGTCCCAGTATGCGTTCACATCTGATGGTGGAGCATTTGGAAGAGACCCTAGAAGACGATTCTGGTAAGTTCGTCTAACATCCGGATCTGCCAGTCTCTCAGTTGCCAAGCGATTTGTCCGCACCTTACGCGGTCCTGGAAAACGTAGGGAGAAGCGACTCCGGACGAGCGCGTGGTCGGAATCCACAAATGTGTTCCAAAACGACCGGCAGTCAGTTACTGATCCGCGCCATCGGTAACTGATGGCGATGTGGTCGATTTGAGTTTGTGGTCGGCGTGTCGTTGGAGGACACCATGTGGCCAGACGACTTCGGCTATTCCGGAAGTTAGTACTGCATAGAAACAGCCTGCGATCAGCACACAGCTGAAGCAATCGTTCCCCATTGTCCGTACGTACCGAGTCCAATCCATGTCGACCTCCTAATTGAGTCTCAGATACGCTAAGCCTGCCCACTTGTGCATTCAAATCTCCGGCAACCACCACGATGTCTGAGCTTTTAGCTCGCCGCAGCAGGGCATTCAGGGCGTCATAAAACCTGTCTTTGACGGTGTCGGAGCTACAGTCAGTTGGGGCGTACGCAGACACGATAAACAAACATCGATCAACATCCCGCTTGTGAGACTCCTTCACAGACGTTGCCAGACGAACCGCACAGAGGCGACTATCAACAGGTATCCAGTCAAGCAAGGATACTTCCGCCCGGTGACTTAGGACGATACCAACCCCTGCACATCCAGCTGCAGCAGCCTCTGGATCACCATAGGTGCGCAGTCGGAAGCGAGTGGAGACTGATGGGGCGGTTAGCTCAATCACTGTGCTTGCATTTTGAACTCTTGTTTTTGAGACACAGCATACATCAATGCCAAGCGAGTCCAGTGTGAGAGCAAGAGCAGCTTGTTGTCCTGCTTGCTTCAGAGTGCGCACATTGAAGGCGGCCAGATAGACTGAGTGTCGAGGCTTGATGATTGGTTTGGAGATACCTGAGGATGTCGGCGCCATGTGACGAGCAGATGCTGCACGCAAAGCCGATGCAAGACGAACGGAGTCATCGGTCCTAAGTGCTGGGCCTACAAGGAGAGAGTTGTTAATGGGGTGGGGAGAGGGGGAAGAAAAAGTATGTGAAAGAGAAAGAAGGGAGGCGTCAGCAGTGGCCTGTTTTCGCTTACCCGCCCTGCTGTATGCAGCAAGTAAGGCGACCCGGCTGATGGTACCACGCGACGGCCGATGTGGCATGAGTTTATTTGTATGTGTGCAGTTCATGGTTGTACGTGGGCTAGGATACTGTCAGGGCTCCCACACCTAGACAGGAGGACGATTAGGGTCCTCAACCAAAGCCTTTGGCTCAAAAGCCTAACCGCAAGGCAGCGGTGTTTGGCGGGAAATGCAAATGCATTACTGTTTCTACGGAACAATTCGCCACATGTTCCAACCCCCAACCTGGAGGACCAGGAGACTGTGTTCGTCAGACCTCTAGCCATTGACCAACCTGGTATGAGAGACTCTGTGAGTGTCGCAGGGACACTCCCCAGTATAGCTCAATGGGTCGCTGAGGTGCGCAAACCGCCACACCACGGTACGGTCCAGTCTCTTCGTGACAGCTACGAAAATTAGTAGATAACTTAATGTCGATTTCGCCCTTTTGAGGTGCATCAGGTAAACCTAACCCAAGAATGTCTCTCAACCTTGTTTCCTACGTGAATGTTAATTTGGGCTTACGTACTAGCAACCACTTCTTTGTAAACTAAAGTGGTTGTACCGGGGGATTCAACTAAATCCTGTTGAATCTCTCAGCGAATCCTTCGACTGAGTTTGCCACGAAACGCCCGTCTCATCTTTCATTTGGGAAATGTTCAAGATATCAGAGTTCTTCCCCTCATAGGACATTGTTTCTAATTTTGCTAAACATTCCTGGAGGGAGATTTATTTGAGATTCGGTTGAGCCTCGGGTTTCCATTTTATGGGTATTTGTATGCAAAAGGTACGTTGCTTGTTTTCCACCCTCATTTACGCACTAGCTAGTCCAGCTACCTACAGCTGTTGCTGCCAAGCCGTTGAAACGCTATCATGGTGACCTTGTGACTTTCGGCAGAACCGGGTTGGTTGATCAATGTATACTGCAGGATGCTGGCTACATTGTACTGATCCGCGTGTTCACTAACAATCGGTATGAGCAAGGAATCGAATTCGAGGCAGTCGGTCATATAAATGGAAGAGTGCCAGATGAACCGAACTGTCTCAGTGCGAAGATAACGGCTACCCGGCTTCAGTTGTGGAGGTACCAATCTCTTCACTGCAGTGCAATTCCCGGCGCAATCAACCGGGTAGACGCCGATAATCTGGAAGCGAATTCTCTGATATAGCTTCCGAATGGGAGATGACACGATTGACCCTGTCTTCGCAGTGCGTCATCTGTACGAAAAATGCACATCATACGACTTATTCACTTCACGAAAACGTTTGATTCACCAAACAGCGGGACGTTCTAGATCGTGCTCTAAAAGCTCACCTGTCCAAAAACTGCCGCGAACGGACTGAACCTCACCGTGGTGTGGTAGTTCGTGTGCCTCGGTGGTCCAGTGAGATGTGCTTGGTGTTGTCTATGTAACACTCGAAGAGTCTGATGCTAAGTTAGTCAGTGGATAGAGGTGTCACCAACTCTGCTCCCCCGGTAGCCCTATTAGTCCTGTCCAGGTTTTGACCGCCCTGACAGCATCTCAGCTCACACACAACCATGAACTGTGTAAATACATATAACATCGCACGACATTGGCCGCCATGTGGTGTCATCAGTCATTGTTGCCTACAGCGGAGCGGGTGAGCAAAAACAGGTAACATCTGACACCCACACTTCATCAATAATGTCTCTTTGTTTCATTCCTGTACCTTCTAACGACAACTCTTCTGCAGATTCCAGCCACAAGCATGTTAGTCCTGCATCCAAAGAGGTGTCTATTAGCAGCTTTGTTCAAAAACCGACAGTCACTCTTGCCTTGACGAGGTTTAAACTAATTTGGGGACACATACCTTCCAATAACCTGGGTGAACCAGTCATTGTTTTTTTTAAAAAGGTACCCGAAGCGACTGTCCCAACCATGGGGTTATAAACCTCAATTCAGTTGTAACTAAGTTACTGTGACGGTAGAGGGGGGACACAAGTCCAGGGGCACCAGGTATATTTTGACCAGGCATGGCATGCAATGATAACATTTTCACAGTTCTAGCAACACTACACATACCGCCAACTATCTGGTGATTCCCCTCAACTCCGAATGAACCTTCGAGTCGGTAGATGGTTGGTGCTTCTACATAGCACTGGCCTCGAATTACCGTTTATTTCCGCACTTCTGAGTCATTAGGGTTTAAAGTGAGCCATCTGAATTTTTTTCCAGCTTTCACCACTCCCCACTACTGGTGCATCACCGACTGTCGTGATGAAATCAAACCAGTTCGCGGAACTTGATATACGAACCATTTTATTGTCCGCTGAGCTGAATGATTTAGACACATAGTTTAGTTGACTGTCTATCATTCGACCCACTCCTCTCGATTCTTCGTCTGTAGGTGTGCCCCCTTCACTTCTGGAGTTAAAATGTACTTTTCTGTCCTGGAGAGATGCTGGGTCACAGGTCCGAATGGACTGCCGCCAGCGTTACTGAAAGGCGTCGGTGGATTTTTAAATGTTGCTTTCACCAAGTTGTTCAAGCCATTTTGGGAATGACAATGTATTCCGGGAAACTGGGACTAACCTTTTTTTCACAAAGGCGCCCGACTCGAACACTCCAGTTGTTGCTATTGTCAACGTTGCTATCGTAAACGTATAAGACGCCATTCCTAAAGCGCCTGGCAGGTGTGCACTGACCCAGTATTCACATTATGTCACGTGTTTGCGTGGCTTTACGTATGCCTCCGCCTAATTGTAGCGGTCTTGATTGACCTCAAAGGGAACTCAACTACATGGCCTCTTTAGGAGGGGTTATCAGTATTGTGCGCCCGAGGGCTACATTGGTTGTAACTTCATCCCACAAGGCGCATTTTGGGAAGGCCAAAGTGGAGTAGTTGGACTGAGAGCAGCGAGCCACCGCAATGCGATTGACTGTAATACGAACCGGTTTGAGAGTGAATTCGTACTATCCTGTATGGTAGGAGGGCGAAATCAGTAAGGTGTTTTGGTTGTTGATCTGTTTGCTGAGCTTGGCAATCAGCTTTCGTCACCAAACGAGGAGAAACCATCAGTGCGCGATTGTTCCTTCAGACGGCCGGCATATCCGTACTCTTGAAAGCAGTGATGCTGCCTTCCCCCAGAAGAAGTACGAGTTAAATGAGGTTCATTCCATCCGATCTTCCTACGGCTGATTGCAACTGGCGGTGAATTATCCAATACGGTCGAGGTATAACTAAAACCAACTAAGAGTCCCGTGCGGCTCCAAACGCATCTGTTTTGCACTGTAACACCAGGAGTGAGACGTTTATGCCTAACTCTCTGTGACTTCGTTGATCTGTTTTGTGTCCGAAACACCCGTAGAAGATCCCACTTTGGTAGTGAAATTCAAACCGCATAGGACGAGCTCAGGTATTCAAATCTATCTCTCTTAGGATTTCTGGTTAGCCGGATACACAACTCGTGGTTTTGTGGGAATTGTGCTCAACTGCATGGCTGAAAACGCCTCGCTGAACTTGATTTCAGCAAACAGTCGTCTTTGGGCTGTAGAGCTCTGGTTCAATAATATGAGCGCAGGTCGATGTGGTGAACGCTGCTTGTTTGTCGCGTCAGCACATGCCACGACAGACTGAAGCTCTGAAGCTGAGAAAGGTGAGTTTTATCTAAACTTGTCACAACTGCTTCGTCAGCAAGAGGAACAGACATTTTCATTCTGATAGTGAAACGAACTCGCAAGCTGGGTGGATGCCAGCAGCGTTCAGCTGTAACACCCTTTCAATGCCTAGCTGCTATGCCATCCAGAAAAGGCCCGAGGACTGTGATACTGCCAGGAGCCATGACAAGAGCAGTCGAAATGTAGAGGTTGGTTTCAAACCACGCACCACGTAGCTATCTCGAGCTGCTGCTGCTGTCTGTATAAGTCCTGGTGCGCTGGCTGAAGGCAGTATCACTTCTCGAACATTCGAAGCCTCTGACGCTGGTCTGACGTCAGTTTGCATGTCAGAGTAGAGTATACGTCGCTACAGAGCTATGTATTTTGCTTTATGGGTCTTAGACGTGATCCCTATGCGCAGAGGACGTACGAAGACCCGGTGTTTGATCATTGGTTAGCACATGTAATTCGCATACCAAAGAACCGTCTACCTTGCAGAGATTTTTACCACCTAAGTGCTCAGCGGAAACGACAGAGGCGTGTAGGCTGTGATCTGGCAACGAAGCTTGGAAGCTGTTACCAGTAAACTCCAGTTGGCATCTACCATCTTCTTGGACAGGGACCCGTAGGCTCAAGTCGTCAATGGTTAGTGACACTGGTAAATACTGCTTAGTCACGCAGCTAGTGACGCTCAATGCGCAGCTGCCCAGGTATCCGTTTCATCAGCCAACCAATAGGTTTCAACATGAATTAACCGTTATACCATCGCTTCCAACGTGTGGTCATATCTCCCTCATTTTTCGAAACCAAAAAATGATCCACCGAAACTGTGGTAACCGTATCCAGAGCTTCACTCGGTGTATGCCAGACCACCTTCTACCAAAGAAAGCGTTCCACTTCAAATACTTGCTAGCAAAAGGTTCGCGAAACACAGACCGTGAAATCAAAACACGAAAAGAAAAGGAGTAAGGTCGTGCTGTGCTCTATTGGATCTTCGTACCTTCTTGACTGAGTTCCACCCATTCTCTGCGCGCGTGTTTAGGGACTTTACAAGACGTGGTACGTAACCGACTCTAGTAACCAGCTTGTTATCACTTTTTAGCGGGATTACCTGGTTAACATCCGCTAATCACGACTTGCTCCAACGTGGTGGGTACCCGCCATGGAGACATGGATTTTGGCAACAATTCTCCCTGTACTTCCCCTTGTACTAGGACCTTGTTCCCCCACTGTCATATGGCTCTCTGGCACCAGCTCCGAATACCGGTGTATTACTGTCCCTAAGACTTAAGGTGGTCTCAGTATACTTGACATCCATCCAGTCCGCTATAGGGGTTGCGACAACATTGTTATGAAATCAGCCCTGCGGAGTTTGAAACTTGCTCGGGGTGAAGCAGAGCTGAATTTGACTCATTCTTGTAATACCCTCCTGGCTGCGTTTCGTGCGGAGAAGTTTTTACTTATGAAGGTGGCGTACTGACGTGGTACCGTTTGGAAATGCGAAACTTTTCATAGCCAAAAAAGCTGCACGATTCACAGATCTATGTACTGCTTTTATGTATGACTGTGGTTCAACTGTAGATTTTTGTAAATTTTGGTGAATAACTACAGTATTCGCGAAAGCTTTTGTCTGATTATAAATGCATCTAAAGCGTAATCTGCTATACACGTGCTCGGGACTCAACACGATGGAAACCAAGCGCTTGAATGGTCTCCGACTAAAGTGTTGCTGCCTAGAAAATTAACACATGGCACGGAAATAATTGCCTGGATTGTCAAGGCAAGCCATGTCCATCCACATAAACGCGTTTAGATAAGCTAAAACATGCGTTTGGGTACCGTGGTTGTGGTGTACCGGCCTGTTTTCACGTGTGGACGCCCCCTCAGCGACACAGAATGCTTGGTGAATCTTAATTGCGATACCTGTGCAAAAGTCTCCGTAATCAGGTTTTGGGTAGAATCTGGAACACCGGTGTTTTTAGACAAGCCAAGATCCACAGAATTGAGTGCAACCTGGTGCACCACAAGCTGTGTTGGATAGACCGTGCAAACCAATGGCCGTTAACCGCGTCCGGAAGGAACTCGTTTACGGTCAGTTGAAAAGTGGAGCTGGAACCCAATTGAAGACTATTGGATTCTATTGCTGTACTACCAGGTGACATTACCAGTGGTTATCTGATCACTAATTCACTCTGCATTCCAGATAGCGAGATAGCTCAGGGGGCGAGATAGCTCAGCGGTTAGAGCGCGAGCGTACTGACCGGAAGGTCCGTGGTTCGAACCCCACCTCTGCCTCTCGACTTCCCCTGTCTAGGCTTGGGCAACCTGGCAGTATCCCAGCCCTCGTGCTTCCTTCGGGTGGCATGGCAGCTAGGCACCGAAAGGTTGCTACAGCTGAACGATGGTGTTTGAAAAAATATGCAAGTGATGCCAGTGTCTTAATACAGAAGGAAGGATTCTGTCTATCATTTTCATGCACTCATGCTTAGGCAAGTCCTCGACACTGAACTGACCTCTGAATGTTTACCCCCGGTTCCCGTCCTCTGGGTTTTTTATCAGCATTACTGGCTTGCACATGGCCCGTCTCCGCTGAGGCCGCTTCTGGTTCACTTAGTGTGCAAATGTTGACCGGAAGGTTCGTTTCCGGTACCAGGTATTCATTTACTGCAAACAGGTACAGCCATCAACCAACGAACGAAAACATACTGGTTTCTGCAGAAACGCGAATTACTCAGAGGTTAGACTCAATAAAGATAAATTTACGAAGCGAAACTTGCAATGGACTATTTCAGTTTGGAACACATGGGTAGAGCTTCATTCTTGAAAGCTTGGTTCGGCTTTCCATAGGGTCTCAGTTCAGTGCGAATTGTCACATTTATTGTTACCCCCAAACAATACTAGTCAGTTCAGATATTTGCGAAAAATGTTGCTGGAGTTTGTTTTCCAGTCTTCTTTGTTTTTACACGATGACGCAGTTGACTGTTGCAGTGAACCGGGACGGCCAAGCCTTCTGAAGACGAAAATATGTCTAACCGTCAAGTTTCCTGAGGCTATCTTTTTGAATACTATCAATGTGGATAAGGCTATAATGCCCAGTATAGGCACTTCAGGTTTATGCCAGAATAACTACTCCGGATTGATATCCCTCATTCAGGAACAGGCTGTTCATTTTTAGCGATTCCTCTTGTTCACCAGTTTTTCTGTACAGTCCCAACAATCCTCCTTATAAATGACCCCCCCCCCGCAGAACGGCCGTATGAATCCATGACATTTCAATGCTGATTTGTCCCTCTATTGTGTCGCACTCATTGCGATAAGAACCGCGTGGCTTTCTCAGAGTCCTAATAGGGACGAAGTGTTCTGTATATAGGTGCTTCCCACAGACCGACAAGGCCCTTTATATCCATTATCTAAAGAGTCCGCACCTGGCATGAGCAGTAATCGTTGGACTCATTGCAATGGACTCGAGGTAGCTCACTGGTTAAGGCGCAAACTTAGTGATTGAACGGTCTGTGGTTCGAACCCAACCGCGGCATCTCGACTGCTCCTGGCTCGGACAACCTGGCGGTATCTCAGTTCTCATGCTTCCCCCGGGTGGCATAGCATCTGGGCTCCGAAAGGGTGCTGCAGCTATAATGTTATTACTGTTTTCGTCGTCATCACTACTATTATTATTGTATACTTACGGCGTTCGTCGACAGTTGCGAGTTGATGTATGGAGTGTATTGTCAACTGATTTTTCTGGAATTTTCGGTTTTTCTAATTCGATATTTCTTTTAACAATCTTATCCTTTCGCAGGTCCGGAAAAACTGAACGCTTAGTTTGTGCCTACATTGATTGCTTCAAGGAGCTTCACACCTGCATAAACTTACTTTGTACTATTCCACGATTCTGTGATCATGGTACTCTCTTTCCCCGTTCCGTCTTCACCGGTCTCCCTGAAGTCGGGCAATGTGACATGGGGCCGTTATCAAGTGCTCAGGTGCACTTAGAAGTGACCGACGAGAACGATCAATCCCCATCTTCACAGGCCAGGAACCAGGAGGATCCAGAATTGGCCCGAGAATTGATGTATTTCAAAAACCTGCAAACTCGATTTGACCGAATCAAGCAAGAGTACTTTTATGGGAGATGCCTTGGTTTTTATTTCTGTCCCAGTGCTCAACGAATCCTACTTCTGCTTGGCTCCTTTATGGCTGGTTATGGTAACACGTTCAATGTGAGTGAAGTGTTTTTTTTTACATCTCTCTCTCCCTCTGAAGTTTTCACCACCCTTCAAATTATCATTACAAAAATATTAAGCGGGAAGTTGACTAACTTAACTCCAAACTCTTGCATAATCACATGTTCAGCCATATTTCGACGCCTATGTTAACCAGTCTATAAGAGTCGGTTGCAGTACTTTTTAATAAACAACTGGGCTGTCAGATGGGAAGAACAGAAACAATCGAGCGGCATCAGATCATAATTCGTAGATTGTTAGCTCTCTCTGTGATTAACACAGCACACAACAGATTCTAATGGTCATCTGGTGACAACGTCTGTGGCCAGTTGTGCAGTGAGATTGTTATAGCGTCAGTGTGTGGTGAGACACAACAACCAGTCTGAACAGAGTTTACCCAGCCTTTCATGCAGAAATTGTCCGGATTGGTTTTATTTCGATTTCGAGGTCTCCTGTCATATATTCCGATTAATATATTATTGGTAGTGTGAGAGGGTTTGAGAAGTTTTCCATTTGAATTTCATCTTGCAAGTGAGGTTAACATATCCCGAAGGGATTAAAAGCACTGTCTCGCTCTTGGACAGGATGTAATGCCACTCATCCTTCAATCATCGAATCCACTTCGCGTGTTGACTGGAGTGACGATCTCTCAGGTGAAAGTTTCACTCGCTTTGTGAAATTATTCTTCCTCTGGACCACCTGTAAACTAAGACGGTGTGAGGAGATTTGGGAACTTTCAGTCAAGATTTCGCCCTGTGAATTAGGTCAATCCACCCCTAAAAGCCGAGAAGCACTGTACAACTGGTTATCCTTATTAAGAATCATCAGCAGTGGGCATCTCACGAAACTCAAGTAAAGTTTGGACGCCAAACTGTTCGGCCACGAACGGCTGATCTGCCGTGTGATTAGCTCGCACATAGAATACAACACTACTCATCCCTTTCCGTTTAAATTTCCAAAATCTCGCACTACCAACAAGCTTTAGGTAGCTCAGGAATAGTAAAATTCACCCGATACGTGAAACTCCCATTTGAGAAGTCGTCGCTCGTGGAGCCAGTTGACATGTAACCACATGATATGGATTCCTTGACTGACGTTTGGGTGGTGCTATATCCTGTTTAATTGAGGTAATCGAACTGCTGACCAGCCGTTTGTTGCCGAACCGTTGTGTTCAAACCGCTAGTCGGTAGGTCGTGGTTTCGAGACTCTGGAGTTCCGTGAGATGCCCAGTGCTGACATTTCCCAATAAGGATTAATCGGTTGCACGGTTTTTCTCTGCGTTTCACCTAAATTGGCCGCCTAATGGCCACCAGCTGGTTTGACTGTTATCTTAGAGGAAACTGCATTTGTTAGCGCATTACGCCGTTGCTGTCGCATTATTAGATTCGTCCAGTTTTTCCTCCTCCCTATCCAGTTGTTCACTTTTACTCATTGCAGGCAATTTCAACATCTAAAATCATCACTTGTTAGAACTTGCTGTACGGTGGTTGTAGCTGTCACAATTTCGTCCGTCGTTGATTTTTGGAGGTAGGCTAGGTAGCTGTACATAGGAGACGGGAGCTGATAAATTGGTACGTAAATACAGGTCTGTCAGTGGACTTTTCATTGGGAAGGGAGCTATGCTTTGAAGGCAGTCGCTTGGATGCACGAGTGCCACTGAGGGCGCGACTCGGCCATGTCTGATAATGTCTCCAACCATTGATGTGTCCCATCTAGGGGCTCCCATCCAAGGAGAGGGCAATGACTAGCACAAGTGAGTTTGCTGGTAATGGCTTTCATACTTCGCTGCCAAGCCATTGTTTGACCTCCTCTGGCTCGTTCCAACCATTCAGGTGGTTTTGAGAAAAGAGTCTTTCGTGGAAGTCGGCCGACTGGCATACGAAACACATGAGCAGACCAGCACAACTTATGAAGTGTAATCAGTTCATCTATCATGGCCAAGTTATTCCTTCTGGAAACCTTTCGACGTACTTCAGCATTGCTGATCGGGTGTTCACACCAGACGGGGGCAATGCTCCGAAAACATCAATGGTCACATATTGAAAGTCTTTTGACGTCCTCGGTGTGCATCGACAAGGTTTCTGACCCGTATAATAATATGGATCGATCCTTGCCGGATAAGCCTATGTCACGCCTACGCCACAAGTGATGCAGGTGCATGAAGGTTGCTCTGGCCTCCCAAATCCGGATGAAAATATCTTCTTTCGCGAGACCACCTGGATTGGTAAAGCTGCCCAGGTAGGCAAATGTGTTTACTACCTCAGTTGGCTCACCGCAGATACGAGGCTAGGGTTCGAGTCCACGCAGTCTTGCGACAGCAATTTACAGTTTGCAGGTGTGAAGCATGTTTCAAACCAGGAGCTATTATTATTTAAGTTATTTAATATTGTTTGCATTTCCACGGTGTCACATCCAACAACGGTGTCCATCCATCCAACGGTGTCACATTCCCTGTACTCGATATCTGTGAGTGAACGCCCCGAGAGTACTTTGACCTCACAGGCAATAATTAATGACGAAGTTGAAGAAGAGAGATGAAATCGGATGGCCTTGACTGATGCGTTTGATGTGGTGAACTCAGGTGAGAGCTTCCCGTAGACCTTCACACGTTCGCAGAAGTTGGCATACAGCGCCCTTAGTGGTCAAGGATTTATGGGGAACACCTTTTCTCCACAGACACCGTCATAGGGCCTGGTGGTGCACAGAGTCGAACGTAGCTCTGAGGTCAAGGAAGGCAACCATTTTTGGGCGCTGGAAAGTGTCGCTGTTCTAGAATCTGTCGTAGGGTTAAAATATGGTCAAGACATCCTCTTACAGGACGGAACCGAGCTTGGTTTTTACGGATGTCACTGCCTTTTTGTTCAGTCAACCTTTGAAAGATAAGACCAGGGAGCACCTTCGATGTCACAGCTACCAGGCTGATGCCATTGTGGTTTTCACACAGCGTCCGCCTACTCTTTTCGAAGACCTGAATAACTCTTGACATGCTCCATTCTGCAGGCAGTTTGTCTTCGCTCCATATCGCACCAATAGGCTTTGTTGAATGGGTCACATGGATTCTCCGCCTTCTTTGAAGAGGGCAGGATGCAGACCATCCGGTCCTGGTACCTTTCCACGTTTTAGCAGATATACTTCAAACGTAATTTCTCCTTCCGTAGGGCAAGTGAGGTTTACATTCCTTTTACACATGAATTATCCCCAGGGGCTGTGTTGCAGGAGGCCAGCTAAACTGTTTTTCGAACTGTTCGGCCCATCTTTCCTGTTGGCGATTCTGTGCGTGAATTAATGAACTGCCTTTTTTACTTGTCGTTTCACTGACCGTTGCGTTCCTAGGGCCAGCCGATCGTATCAATCGATATAGGACACGGCTGTTCCCGCAGTAAAAGCCTTCTCCACCCCCGAGCTTTCGATGTTCACCAGAGCTCTCGATCTTTCCATAGCCCCTTCACTATTTGACGTCTGAGGGATTTGCTTGAGCCATCGTACTCGCCTGCTGGTATGGCTTTCTTGGCATCACTCATGGATAACGACCTCGACAATATCCAGTGGTCTTGTGGTCGAATCGGAGAAGTCGGACAGACAGCACTGAACACCGCTAGCACAGCTACTTCCACAGCTTCATCCACGTGCCAACTACTAGTGAAGTATTGGTTTATTGTAGATAGTTATTGAGCTACCTCACATCGATATTGTTGAACTATGGTGGTTCTTCGAAGATGGTGGATTGCCATGCTTCTTGCTGACTTGCGAGGTCCTGAAGGGAAACGAACTATCAGACATGCACGCATGCATTGAGCTTGTTTGAGCTGGATAACCGGACAGTGCATAGACGACTGTTCACTGGGATCCAATCCAGCAAAGCGCGTTTAATTCGAGGGTTGAGTGCAACTCTCACGCCATACATTCCACGAGTGATGGCTTCTGGATCACCGAACACACGAAAAGTGAAATGTGAATTAGCTGAGTTCGTCCTTGGCGTTTTGAGATGCATGAAAACCCTTATTTTCTGTGTGCGTGTTTCGGAGACACAGTATACATAAATTTTGAGGAAGTATAAAGTTTCAGCGGGCGTTGCCTGTTTGCCAATTTGGCATGGATTACGGACGTTGAAAGCCCTTATGTAGAAAGGATCTCGTCGATTTAGCAAGGTCTTATCTGGTTCATTGTAAATAGGCAGCTGGGCGCATAAGGCCCATCTGTCAGATAACTGTCAGTCAAATAATCCAGCAGCGCTTGCTTTTGTGGTTGGAAAAGGTTGGGGAAGGCCCAGGCCGAGGGGGGTTTGGCTGAGGTGCCCCACCTTGAGCCTTTGACTCAAAAGTCTGACCCACATTGCAGTGAGAGGATTTAGGGTTTTGTTCGGGTCCCTGCCCCCAGCATTTAACTCAAAAGTCTGACCCGCGAAGCAGCGGTCAGTGGGGTTTTCTTTGTCGACCCTTCTCGGAACAAATGATTCAATTGTCTCATCTGCTCTTCTGCAAAGAGTTAGCCTAACCCAATGGCGCAGGAAGTAAGACATTACTGTCTCACTCCTGCTGTGGCTGCACACAGCAGGTACATTTTAAGGAGCACCGGACTTTTGGCCTTAAAAATATTTCGACCGCATTAACTAATGCGCCGGTGGTCACTGTCAACCGTTGGACGATCGAGTGCGCAGATTTTAGGGTCGAACTTTTCTAACCGGTCCTTCCTCGGGGTAAGGCAGCATCTCTACTCCATGAATATGGACTTACTGGTCGCCTGAGGGAAACAGCTCACTCTCTTCACACTCCTATCGCTGAGGACAATATGACTTTACCCCCAGACCACTTCGTAGAACGAGTTCTCGCTGCTTTTAGTCTGACTGCTCCCCTTTGGCCTTCTCGGCATGGATACACCTTGTGGAACGAATTTCCAGCCAATATAGTCCACGGGATCACTGCAGCACTCAAATCCGACCACCACGTCAGGATGGCAGCTTTAGGTCGGGATCGTCAAAAATAGACGTCGGTCGTCGAAAGAAATGTACCAAATCTCACCGGATCGTCCAATAACGTCACGTCTCGAAGATAATGGCCGTTGTGTCATTAATTTCTACCGTATTTCTTCAGACGACTTACAGTCGGTGCTTCGGTCTGTAAAATAGTTCAAGGTCACCGATGATAATTTGTTCGATAGGTTCGATCATTTTGCATGACTTTTTAACTTCAAGGATGCGTTTTGGCGATTCCAGTTACTGAGGATCTTCCGGCTGACTCACCGCAGCCTGATGTAGTGCATCACCTATACCACAGCTGTATCATAGTACAATGGTTTCAGGAGTCATGACCCTGCGATTGTAAGACTATTGCAGAAGCTATTAGTCCCAGTCCACCGACAACTTAGTGGGCTATTCTTCAATTTTTATCGTCCAGGATTCAGTTTGCGGATAGGGTAGCTGCTACTGTAAGCGACTTCATTTCTTGCTTCGCCGGTGATTCGTCTACTCAAGGGACTTGACGAAAAAACCCATGTGAAGTAATCGGTCCTCTCTGTTTACCCAGTCATGGATAGCTATTGTGTGCGCGTTACCCAGCTTATGGTAGGATGAAAACCTCAGACACATGAATCACAGCAGGTAGAACAAGTTGGCGCTGTTTTTGAACGGTTCTAGAACTCGGGCCCGTCCACAGACTTTACTCCGTACGTCTGTTGGATACGTGTGCTCTGTATGTCATACTGTCGCGTAAGAATGAGGTCATCATGTGACAACATTAGAAACTCAGGTCATCATCGTCCGTTTCATTCATTGATGCGATTGATCATCCAGTCTAATCCATTTCGAATTAGGACGAGTAGTGAGCGCCTTTTTGAAACAGATTCTCACGCATTGCACAGCCTGATGTAGCTCTGGATGTGATCCGCAAGTCGGTTCTAGTTGGGTTGTGTGCTCGACGGAATCATTGTTAGCGTCAGCACTTAACCGGTCTTTTTTGCACACGCCACCGCTTAATGATTGTGCTCGATAACTCAATGCTGGCTGACGTGGGCGGACAAAATATTGAGACAGTTAATTAGAGCGCAACAATAAGTTCATGGGACTAGGTTCATCTTCTCTGCTACGCAATGCCATTCGAATTCTGGACTTTGAGACCACCTTTGGAATTCGGTGTTTCCAAAAGTATCTCCCACCAAAAATGGAATTATATAGGCGCTGAACACCCAATTTTGTCCATTGACTCTGTTCCGCTCACATTTCCATATTTGGTTGACCCCTGTCTGTTCACTTCTGTACTGAAGAGAATTTTTCAACATTAATTCACCGTAGTATTGTTAGTACAGGGTGCACAGCTTCATAGCATTTGTTGTTGTGCAATAATGGGTCTATTTTGTAACCATCGATTCACCAATCAGCCGTTTGCTGAGCCGTTGATTCAGCTAGATAAGGTCTGACACAGTCGTTGATGGTCCAAACCTGAGGGCCAATATGAATACTCTTGAGCAAACCAGGCTTCTGAACTTAAAATTGTCGTTGATTATGAAAACTTGTAAGCTGTGCCTTTTCTCGACCATCGAACGTAGATTCCGCCTCATCTGTTCTAGAGCGGTTGATGCACTCAAGACCATTCATCCACCAAGTTGGGCTATCAATCGGGTCTCAATCGGAACACTCCAACAGACATCATGTACCGAGGCTGACCTTACTCATTCAGCAACCTAGACTGAATCAGTTTAAGCGCTCAACCTCCAGCTCATCAGTGTGTCGGTTGGCCCCTGTCACACACCATCCACTGTTTACGCCGTTGGAGTTGCGCATCCCTAACCTTGCTAACCCGATGGAGTTGATTTTTGTCTTTCCCAATTGGAGCGATTCCTTATTGTAAGGGTTTGGGCAGTGTATGAATGGTATTTGCCGTATCCCTTTTGGCACCGAAAAGTGGACGTGGAGATAGGCAATCCCCCATATCGTATCGTTTTACGTACACATCTCTAGTGGAAACATGACTTAAGTTGAGGGCCGGATTTATGATACGGTATTGCGACCCGTGTTGTCCTACAGATGATTGGCTGATGATTTGTTTTAGTCATTGCTACGTCTGTGCATGATCAGAGAATCAAGTTTGAGATGTTTTTATGTATTAACTGGGTCCTGGCCGTGAATCACTGTGTTTTAGTATTATCCGATTCAGCTGTAGTTGTTGTAATGGCTCTTTTATTTCGGTAGTGTGAGGAGATTTGGTGATTTTCAGTTGCGATTTCGTCCTCCTAATGAAGTTTTGCTGAAAAGCCGAGAAACAGTACAGGTCGCCAGCAGTGCGCAGTGTACTTACCTTTCGAACTTATTCTTCCTCTTATAGATTTATATTAGTGCTAGGAACTTTCGGAACTTTCAGTTAAGATTTCGTGGGCGAAGCCTGTGTATACTGAATAGCCGAAAAGCAGTGTACAACTGTTTCATCGTTATTGGGAATCATCAAGAGTGTGCACGCCACGAAACTCCGGGAAGTTTCTAGTTTCATTTTTGCCCCAGATTAACTGCGTCTATACGTGTTGTTTCCGGTAGTACGTTCTAGACCGAGTTCGTACTTTTAAACCCACCAACGCTAGAGCGTGATAATAATTGCGGACAAGAAACTACGCCACTGGCTTCGTGATGAGTGCCTTCAATAATAAAGTAGGGCCTAACTCTCCGCCTCGCGAGCAACATGCACCAGCGTGGCTAAGGTCTGGTATTACGCTTTTCGTACTTTGTTTCCTGGTTATTTGTTCAGCTCTGTCCCAACTTCCAATCTAAACATGTCTTAGTAAATTTGATGCCTTGGGGCACAGAATCAACTGACGCGCGGATGACATTAGCGGACCAGCGCAGTGGGTGTGGCTGCATCAAATCACTAATTAGTCATCATCTTCATCATCATCGACAGCATGACATCAGTGTTGAACACCGATGCTTCGCTGCCGTAGACGGGTAGTTCAATCACCAGAGGACGACTCAGGGGACGGCTTGAGGAGTGAAGAGTGGGTGAATGAAAGGGAACGGACCACCGATACCGAGATCTGAAGAGAAGATCCAGCAGTATATTTGCCTAAATAAATGTTCTGCGGAAAACATCATTTCATCCCTGATGCTATTTCCGTCTGTTATTCATTGTGAGAATGATGCAATGCGAACTGGTTCCGGTGTGGATAAAATCTTTTTGAATATGCTCGTTCCTTCCTCCGCATCGAGGTTTCTTGAAAGAGGCGAACGGAAGCTGATACCCCTAGTAGGGTCAAATCTAAAATACTTCGTTTCGGGGTAGTGTGTGGTCCCCACCCCAGAAGGTTGCAACTGTAGTATTGAAAAAACAACCCAGTATTCTCAAGGGCAATACGACTGTTGCAATAAAATAGCCACAGCTAGTTTCCCCCAAGAATAGTTCAAATACCTCATGGGTATTTGTGTTGCATTGTGTTGCGTTTGCCCAATTGATTATCCTGATTATCCTACGAGTTAAGCAAGACCGAATTACGTTGGTTTGCTTCCTAGGTTGACTTTGGTTTACAATATTGTTTACCTATTCCCATCTGATACAGGAAAGTAAACAAGGACTTTCGAATTTCGTCTTCACCATCTATCGCTCCGTTTCCTCATTTCTGTCACCCGAAGAGCGTGGTGTGCTCATAGCCAGACTAACGAGGAGTTCAAATGTAAACTTTTGCAAAGCACTTTGGAGCTTTGCCGAACACCCTCTGATCACAGGTGGTCCAAACGTGATCTTGCCAGCCATGTCAATCGTGCATTCTTTCGAATTAATGCCACGGAAGCTTCGTGTACCATTTAGACCGGAGCATATTCCAACACCTTTGAATGGGAACGAAACTATGAAACGTCCTCAACGTAAGTGTGTAAAATATCCCAATTGTTTCTCATTTCTCTGACGGACCCGAGTCAACCCCAATACAACTGGACAGCATGACCCTTCGGTGCCTTTCCTCTAGTCTTACTCGATTTAGTTAGCCAAATTTTCGTTGTCCTTGACTTTTGTGAAGACATGTTAATCCGGTACAGAGCTTGTGTTTTCCGAGATAGGATGCGTTGATCGTCCGTCCCCACCGCCGCAAAACCGAGCGTACTCGAGTGGAACAGGATCCCAGCGATCTTTTTTGAAGTTCTTTAGTTTGTGAGCTGCCTAACGAGCTCACTTTCTCTCATCAGGTTTGGTTATTCTTTCATCTCTTATCTGAAATCTTTTGATGCTTCCAACGCTCCCCACTGATTAATTCGCTTTCACGAACCGACTGAACGCACACCATTGCAATATACTCCTATATTCACCCCCACCGATAATATTACGCGTGACAGTCCTGATCCCTTTAGCCTCATGGATACCCACGGTGAGGACCATAAGCCGCTCAATCGTTGGTTTGCTTGCTCCGGGCACTAGATAAACCGGATGAATTTTATCGCTGCGTAGGCGATAGTGGCAGCTCCAGTCTAAAGACAAACAAGGAGTCTGTCAACGTTAACAGTAGGAGGACCAGAGTCTGAACTACCCTTAACTACCCACAGTCCTTTAGGCTGTTTCTTTGGCAGTCACCGTTTATAGCATTTTTATCTCAGCTTTATACGCATCAGGCGACTGTGTCTTCGAAACGTCACGTACCTTGTACTCATCTTGCCAGACCCGATCGAAGGAGCATGCTGTGATGTGTTAATACTTCTTTCACTCTCTTCAGTCGCAGACATTGAACATGCAAGTTATATACTAGAAGTGGAAAGTGTTGACTAGACGCTGGTTTGCTTATTTCTGCAGGTCACATGATCAATGCCAGAGTAACCACCAAACCATTCGCTTCAACTGTTTTTGTTCGTATAGTCTGGGCTAATTTGACTTGATCAGCAGCGCTTCACTTATCGCTAAAGTTTTACGGTCTGTGTTGCTCAGTGAGAATCGGAAGAAGTTGACCTGGTCACTCCGATGCCCAGTATCTAGTATAAATATGGCTATTGCAGGCAAACTTGGACCTCATATTTCAAGAAGTAGGGTGGGTTAAAATATGCTGCGCTTGAAAATGCAATTCCGCTTTGCTCACACCGCGTTGCGTATCTTCTTCACCGACTGCGAGCGGTACGATCCACAAGCGGCAGCGGTGGCTGCATGTCCGTGTTTGGACTGTTCCCACTTTCTGCCCAACCCTGTGACACTTCCAGTCACGTGATTGGGAATTGCAAACCTCATTGAAAACCATTCTCATTTTATGCGTTGCAATCATTATTAACCATTTTTACCTCAATCGCGTGTGCCGCACTACTGAGAAGTACACCCGTATAATCGGGCCAGCGTTGCAAGGGAGGCCCCGGATGTTTGTGAGTATAAAAGTCTTCTCAGACTTCCGGGTATGTGAGAGCACACAGAGAGATCCCGAAAAGCTTCCGTACCCAAAGTCTTTCCCGATAATGATACCATTCCATTCCCATTCATTTCCATGATTGACGAGATAATGAGAACACTGAAAGGTCTTCAAATCTCTTGTGTCCAAACGGCTGCTGACGAGAACCTTGTGGACCTGTAATATGCACACGACATCGTTCTTCTATTCGAATAAGAGAAAAAGACTGTATTTTTGGATGAATTGACCTTTGGCGTGCACACTGTAAGGTCGTACCTCTGGACACACAGTCATGAACACGTACAATCCAGGCTGAGGCACTAGAAATTGTGAAACGTTTTATGTATCTTGGTATTCATATTAGTTTCAATCAGTATGGTAGATGAGATCAATGCACCAACCTCTAAGTATCGGGTCGCGTTTGCTAATTCGAGACATATATGGCGTCAAAGCATAATATCACATTACAGTAGGGGGTTTTGTTGTATGCCGGTAAGACGTCGCCTATTCGAGCAGCAGAACTGATACGTCTTCCAATCTTCGAGCACGTTTGTCTCAGCTCCATAACTGGTATGGGCGGATGTCGGCGAATCATTTGGATTCCCATTGGCGTATCGGCCCGATTGTACCCAGTGAATTCCTGCAAAAGGCGCAATACTTGACTTGACGGCACCCGTTTCATATAGACGAGATGGTGAGTCTCATTAGGTATTTTCGTGGACATTCCACACCTGAATTTCGTGAACTACAATCTTGTCCATTCATTTTGATTACCGCGCCTTGAATGAATTGATGCCATTTCTTTGGTTGATCGTGTAGTCCTCCGCTGAACTTGCTGCTTTGTTAGATTCAGTACGCGTATACAGAAGTGGGTTCGTAGACTCTTATCGGTTGGTGAATAGACCGGCTCGTGTAGATAGACCGTAACATTGCGGTTCAGAAGATGAGAAAAGTGTGTCTATCTGTTCCAGTGTAACCGTTCATCACTCGACAAATCTTTTATTAGGTGTTAGTATTCGACTGCAGCTTCTGACTGCCACACTGATTGTGTATCCTAGTTTGCAAATGTTTGACAATATTTCTTCTCTCAGCGCGTTTTCGCACAGCCTTTCTATTCCCGCAGCGCCGCTGAATGAGTGTAAATTAGATCTTCAACTCTGTTGCGTGTCTTCCTCTCTTAAAATGATCATCCGATTTTCAGCATCTGTTCGGCTGGAAGGACAACTGAGCAATCAAACTGAAAGATTTCCTGGTGATTTAGGCGACAAATGCATGAATCATACAATCAGCGCGGTTTAAAACTTTCATAAGCGAGAAATTCAACTAAGATTTTGTTTAGTCTCCCTTTAAAAAAGGGTTTGCAAGTGAGTGTATTTCGTAACCGGCGTGCAATTTGATTGCGGTTCAGCCTTTATCTGGGGTACTGATGGTGCGGGTAAATAGCTTAAATGACAACAGCCGGTGTGCATAGCGTTGCTGCGTTCTTTTGCACGGGAAAAAGGAACGATTCGACGGAAGTGGGGTTAAGGGCTGAAGGGGAAGTATAGCTATGGGGGAAGTCGCGGTGCAGAAGGTGGGTGACTCTGGTGGATGTTTTATTAGAAAGAAGACAGAGTGGTAGAAAGGTCCAGAACCATTCAGACATCGAGATCCATATGTTGTTCTGCAGTGGGAATTGGGTAGAGTTTTTAGCCACTGGCTAGTATTTCAGCCGCTTTGGGTGGCCAAGTCAGGCCTCCAGTTGCGGTTGAGAAACAGCAGTGAGTTTGTGGGTTTCCACCAGAATGGGATGGATCTGAAGAGTAGTTCCGGGGTTTGGATTAGCAGTTTGCATTTGACACTTTGTTTGTAATTAAAAATAGCCTAGACGCACTGGCGACAACGCCCCGGGGTGGCCAACATAATCTACCTCACATTTGGTCCTGTTGTAGCGAAAGCCTGCGTTTGATAATCCGGTATAAGTCGCGCAGTTTGATAGCGTGGGAATGTGTAGTGGGAAAAGCTCTTGCAAAACGAAGCAATCGCAGTTAATCCGATTAACTCCCACAAGGAGAAAAGGTGTCAGTGAAACGAACAGGGTAGGCGAGACTTATTCAAGACTTCGACAACCGTTGTCTGAGAACCATAGTTCGTGTGGGTTGGTGTCGGCAAATCCGTAACGAGGCAATTAGAAATTGTGTGTGTTCGGTTGTGCAACGGGGAATTTCACTGAGGAATGTGTCCAGCACCAGAAACTGCGTTGTTTAGGCCATATATTGCGTATGTCGAAACATCATTTGTCGAAGAGAGTGTTATTTTCCGTGCCCAACTTTCACCTACCAGAGAAGTAAGAAAGAGGGTACGAAACATCTGGGTACTGTCGGTGCTACTAGCCTTCCAGGATGTGGACCGCGTGATCCCCACCGTGCCTGCTTGGAGACTCTGCCAGATTTGGCTGGTAATCGATGCCAATGGCGTTCTTGTTATTAATTTCTATCCAGATTGCCTGGATGAGTATTTTGTGGTGTTGGCACTTCGGAATGATTATAATAAGGTAGCACTAAGTCCCTTCCTTGTTCACTTGTTTTTTCTTCACAATAGGGCTTTCAAATAAATCATGGTTGTACGGCAGCGAAGCGTTATGTCATGTTATCGATGATTATGTGGAATCGGGTGTGAAGAATCGATATTAGGTGCATGATGCTATAAGGTACATAAGGATATGGAGAATATTCAGGTCAGTTTCGTGTGAGTTGTGAAACATACCAGATGAAAAAGGATTCGATCGGTCAAAATAGGGGAGAATAATGTTTGGAATGTAGGAATAACTTTGTTCAGGTTCTCTTTTGTTCGTTTTTCTAAAAATCACGTCCTGAATTCAGAAGTTCGGCTTTACGCATCCGTCCGACGTAGCCGATTACAGTGGTACCAGATTCATTTCACACTGTCTCTCGCTTCTGCACTGGGCAGTTGCCGTTGCAGTTAGGCGCGTCCAGAAAAACATACATATCGTCGTAAGAACCTAAGCCGAGTTCGCCCCATACCTCAAACCTTAATCACCCTCATTTCCGTTTTTCATCTACGTTTCATATCTCACACCCAACTCCGTGACCTGAACATTCCCCATCTGCTTATTTACCTTATCGTACCATGTCCTTAATGTCGGTTCTTCATACCTATCCCACCCGGTCCCACACTGTTTGGTTTTTATCCTGCATGTCCCTATTTCCTTTTTTTCGTATTTGTCATGACAGTAGACGATCAAGCGAGATACGACGAAACTACAGGAGTTTTGGTGATCCTTTCAAAACGCTGCGTGTTGCTGGTGTCAGCTTTAACTTGGAAGTGATTCATCACACTTCTCAAAGTAAAAGTTATATCCGACTGCACTTTTCATAGCGTCTTATTTTAATCTTTTAACAGGTTTTGTAACGATCAATTATCCAGTAGCGCACTTTGGTCCAGAACCTGTTTCAGTGCGTCTCCTCAGTTATCGGTCACGTCCAGGAATGGAATGGGCACAACAGCATTTACTGACTAGCATCCTCCAGTCGACGAATCTGGCATCTAAACCGAATGATCTAGATATTCCGGATTCTCAGGTTTCAGACCAGTCGCCTCGGCGTTCCTCGTCTTCGCAAGCCCTTGGTGCAACCAGAACCTCAGTTCCGCCGCAATCGGATGGGTTAACTCACCCACCTGAACCGGAGTCATCGACTGACAGCAGCAGCAGCAGCAGCAGTTCCAACCTATCTCCCTATCTTCTCTTCCACATTCATGGCGGAGGTTTTGTTGCACTGAAGTCACAATCTCAAGATGTGAGTGGTCTTCATGACTACCACTATGTTGCAGTTCAGCTAATTTCTGGGTTTTTGCTAATTCTGTCTTTCTTATCTCATTGCTGTTAGATGATCTGCCCACTTGTTCTGCACATAAGAGGTCGCAAACTTGACATGAAATTGATGTTGACGAAGTCTCCATGCAGTTTTGAAGCGTCAATCTTTGTGAGGAAGTTCTATTTGTCAAGCCATCCGTTGGGACAACTAGAAGAGTTAGTGTATCTTAGGTTGAGGACGACTCACTGTAGGTATCACATCATCGTATTGGGTTGAAACTGGATTATTCGGGAGCTCCAAGCATGCGCTTTTCTTGTGCGTCAGATGATAGGAATTCTGAGGCCGAGGATGTACTTACTTACTGTATTGTTGATCTCTTACAACAGCTAAACTGGAGTACAGAAATTCTTCTGTTCGAACCAGCCAGAGTAATCGCTGCTCAGCTCATCCATATTGTTCTTCATCGTTATCAAATGCGGCGCAGTCAGCGCAGAACCTCAGTGTGTATCCATCAGCTGGTTCAGAACGACAGCTTTTCGGAGGGAAAATCTTCGGAGTATTCATTTTCAGGCTTAGTACGATAACATTCAACTAGGAATGAGACAAGCAAAAGCGAGAAGTAGGTTACCGAAATCAACCAAGTTATGGCAAATCAGTTATGCCAAACACGTGTAGATAGAAAAGTTCACGTGGCTCAGTGTTGGTCGTCGGCGGTCAGACTGACCCTTCTATGTCGTTTCGCTGTTGTTTGACCAATCTATCCAGCCAAACCCTGTGTGGGGTAAATACACAAAGTTATGGCTGCTAGAGACAATTTATCCTTATGACGGTCGGTCAGTTATTGTCACTTTTTTAGTTTGGCCGGGTTGCAGTTTTCAGGAAGCACAACAGTTAAGCGGCTCATTAGTATTTTACAGGATGTATTGCTCACGAAAGGAAGACGGATAGATAATGCTTCGACCTACCTTATTGCTGGTATCTTGTGATTTCATGGGCAAGCTTCTCTCCAAAAACCTACCCGGGTAGCCTTGTGCACGTAGCCCAGATTCCAGCACCTATTGCAAATATCCACGAGCGTATGCTATAAGTTACGCTCGAGATAGCTCAGTGGGTAAGACGTATACTTACTAACGGAAAGGCCCGTGGTTCCACCACATTAGTATTATTATGTTTTTATTATTATTCAACTGTAACACCGTTCCGGTGCCTAGCTGCTATGCTAACCAACGGTAGCACGAGAGTTGGGTTACTGTAAAGTTGTCCAAGCCTAAACAGGAGCAGTTGAGATGCTGGAATCGGGCTCGAATCCCTGACCTTCCGGTCGGGAAGTCCGTGCCTTAGCCACCGAGTTATCTCAAACTCAAGCGTATAAGGTGATTCAAGCCGGTAGAACAGGTAGCACAGATTATGATGCGAGGGGATCGGCACAGGGGTCCCACAGACGCTCTACTGGCTGAAAATACTCAACCGTACATGGCTATCACTGCAGATTTTCGATCCGTCCTTGGCTTGGGCCTTTTGAATTATCCGGGAGCCGGAAGTGTTTACCATGTGATATATATATGGCAGTCCCTCGAAGAGTGACCATCAGAATGAACTGTTCTCTGCGGTAAAACATAAACACCACTGTTAGTGTAGCAGATTTTGGCAAATTTGTACAAACATTACGATACCCATGCAAATGATTTTTCAAAGTGTTATGTTGTTTCTGACGTAGTTTGTCTCGTGATAGTGTTACGCTGCAATTCACATTGGTTGGATGCAACCCAGAAACAAGCTGACTAAAGTACCTTGTTGCCTGAATAGCGTCTGCTTGCGTCATTTAGAGCCCGTCTTTCTAGGTATTCTCATGCACATCTCTACACATATGACACTTTATCTTAGAAAAATGTCCTATCTAACATCGATATGCACGAGTGATGAGTGCCCTATTGTCGTGTGTGATCACCCAGAAAGCATCTGTAAATTGCTGGTGTTCGGAAGTGAGTCTGTGTCTTAGGACTAGGTCTTTTCAGAGCGAAGTTGCCGGCGTATTACAACGCAGACTTTGTTTACCACTTCGGCAAATGTATGCTGAGTAGGCTTTGGCCTACTCTGAAACCTACCTCGGCCTGAAATATTGTATGGTTGTGCTCTCTCCAAACATTTCATCACCGGTTCCTTCCTAGCGTGGCTGGCGTTAGTCGGTAAACTCTGAAGAGAAGTAGGATGTGGACGCTCACCGGTTGACATCTTTTTGGAGGGTCTCCTCACAAGGGTTATCACACCACAGAGTTGCCTTGGTGCCCCAACGAGGTCCTCATGTTCCTCCAAATCTGTTATTCTGAGTTTTTTGTTAGGTATCAGCCTCCCGGCTTATCAGTGAAACTAGAGACGATGGTTTGTGGCAATAAACTGCCTTCTCAACACACAGTTGATGACTGATTGTCCGTCGTTGGTGATTCAGCTAACTTACAACAACAGCCTTCCATTGAATGAACCGCTAAAAAATCATGGGGAGATACACTGCCAGGTTGCCCAGGTTTACAGAAATGGTCGAAAGTCAAGCGTGGATTTGAGTAACTGGCCTTGACTCATGATCCTTCTTGAGGCAGTACTTGCTGATCGAACTCACCGCTGAACGGTAGTTCTAAAACGGTAATTCTGCATTTTCCTGCTCGACGGTTTTTTTTACTTAGATCCAATGTCTTCCCAACTATTGTAGCTTTCTGTGGCGCTGTTTTCTGGTTTTATCCGATACCGTGAAACTCGCAAACCGTTCACTGTATATTTACTGGTTTATCTTACTTTCAAAGATATTTCTTCGACAGTGGGCTGAATTCCTCGACTGCCCCATATTTTCTGTTGACTATTCGCTTGCTCCGAAAGCCCCGTATCCTCGTGCACTGGAGGAATGTTATTTTGCTTACTGTTGGGCTTCTCTAAATCGGACACGATTGGGAGCCCAGCCAAACGCCCGAATAGTTCTTTGCGGAGATTCGGCTGGCGGCAATCTCGTCCTTGGACTATGTCTGAGACTAGCCTATACGGGAATTCATCCACTACCTCACGGGGCACTCGTTGCATATGCTCCAGTACTCGTTTCTTTCACTCCTAGCCCGGCTAGGATGCTATCGTTGATGGATCCTTTATTGCCAATCGGAATTTTATCCAAGTGCCTTTTAGGTAAGTCCGACTAGACCTTCCATTAGTTTACTTGCGTTCACATATCTGCTTTGGTTGGATGTATTACAAATTATTCCTATCTTTCATCATCATCGACGGCATGACATCGGTGTTGAACACCGATGCTTCGCTGCTATACAACCATGATTTATTTGAAAGCCTTATTGTGAAGAAAAAGAATAAAGATGGATGGGGAGGGGACTTATTGCTGCCTTACTGCAATCATTCCGAGGTGCTTACACCTCCAAACACTCATTCAGGCAATCTGGATAGAAACTGACAACAAGATCGCCACTGACATCGGTTGGCAGCCATATCTTGCAGCGCCTCCAACCAGGCGCAGTGGGGATCACGCGGTCCTCATCCTGGAAGTCGAGTAGCACCGACAGCACCCAAGCGTTTCGTGATTTCTTTCATACCCTTCTGCCAGGTCAAGGGTTGGCCACCTCTCTGCTTACGCCACTCTGAATTGGGCATGGAAAATAGCACTCTCTTCGGCAAACGATGGTTAGGCATGCGCAACACATGTCCCAACCAACGCAGCTTCTGGTGCTGGACACATTCTTCAATGGAAGTACCCGTTGCACAACCCAAAACTCGCTTTCTAACTGCCTCGTTACGGATTCGCCGACACCATCCCACACGAGCGATGGTTCTGAGACAACGATTGTCGAACACCTAAAGACGTCTCAGTTCCGCTGCCCCGGAGCTGCTACCCACCAATAAAGGAAGTGATGCTATGTTCTCATTTTCTCCCAAATTCGCAAGCCAGCACGGTGAATAAGCATACGATGCTTTTAGATCAATTGTAAAGACTACTGTTTTCGGTATGATATGGAACATTTAATTAAGTCAGCTGCGCTGATCGCTCTGATGAGAGGACGCCACGCGAGGGTTTGCTTTATGGCCTGTGGGTGGATCTACATCAAATCGTGGTTGACATAACCTCTTCACAAAGGACTTTGCGGGAAGTGCTTACATACTGTGTTCTCTCGAATTCTTCCTGTTCGGACCTTCACAGTAGCACGTTTCGGATTTTTGGCAGGTTTCGTGATAACCCTTTTTATTGACCACCTTCATCTCCGTAACAGTTTGTGTTGCCCCGTCACTCTTGTTCGTACTGTTTGAAGATCGCCTAAAGATAACACAATGATCACCAGTCATGGACGGAGATTTAATGTTCGAGTATCGAAAAAGTACACAATTTAGTGGCCTCATCGATCAACGTTGTGCGTGTCGAGTATATCTTACATATGTTCGTCCTTCCTATCTAGTTTCTCACCTGTACGCCTTGAAATCGATGCAGCTATCCTGGAGGCAGAATCCTAGATGATTCAGCCATACCAATTTGCTAATGATCTTATCATAATGAGATGATCCAGTCCACAGTCTGTCATACTCTCCATACGACAGTTTCGTCCAGTGGACATCGGAATGCCCTCAACGGGCATTAACATGTGAAACGCGGTAAATACCAGCTTGTAGTCTTCTCATTGTTTGTCCATGTTGGTCTGACACATTAAGACTGCTAAACTAGCAATCATGTACCGACAGATGCCTTGATTGACCCTAGGTCCCTATTTCGTTAGCCTGGTAATCAAAGCTGTGCCGCTCCCGAGAATTACGAATATACTACTAGGATCCTTGTGACAGCAATACTACCTGCAAGTTTAGGCACTTGGATCAGTATAAACAAGACATCCGGAGGCTGTTTCCTAGGCGCAACTTTATGGGGATGCGGTCTCTTGTGAGATTATCCTTGGCTTCCATAGAGGTTGTAGGAGCCTCAGGAAGCGTACCTCTTGTGAATGATGAACTTTCCAGGAACAAAAACTATTTTTGAAACAGTAACATGATTTGGTTATCAAAATGTCTTGCATACTTGCCAAACTCTCGTCTCCATATCCGGAAGTCTCTTTCTTCGTGCTCAACACTGAACTCAGGGTTGTCAATATGTAGACTTGAATAGTCTGCAATTACTTCGACTCTCCCATTTACTAATTTCCACTACAATGCACGTAAAAAATTTCAACGTATCTGCACTAATGATTTCACGTGATAAGCATCTGTTCACTCCGCTGATAAGCTTGTTTTTCTTTCATTCTTGCATTTGTACCTTACCAGAGTTGATCAACGCTAAATTTCATACTCCATCCTTTCATGCAGCCTATGCTGGTGTTGATGAGAAACGACTAAATCCAGACCCTACTGGTCCTCCGCATGATGCGGTAGATACTACTTCCCAGCGCACACGTTCTTCGTTTTCCGGGTACCTGTGGAATCGTTTTGTGCCCAGACTGTGGTCGGGTAGCCCTGCAACTCCTGACGAAAACCTTCAATCCACCTCCGTAGAACAAAGTGGAGGAAGGCGATTCCATAATCGTCCTCGCGATAGGTTCTCTGTTCCAGTTGGTTTGTCTGAAATGTGCACGCCTATCGGAAATGGAAGTACGCCCTGTGCGCAGAAAAATGATTCTTCTGTTCCCTCAAATGGTAAGAACACTAGCAATTTCCCTGATTCACTTCATACCTTAGTCACTCTTTCATTGATTTTAGGTCTTCATTTAGCTGAATCCCTCGGTATAAAGAGGGATCTTCTATGACCTGATCGCGTAAGGCTATCTTGACTCCATGTATTCTTGCCGTCTCTAGGAGTTTAAAAGATTGTTTCCCATTATTTCCCTGCACTTTTGCTAGTACGCAGTCACTCCGCACCTACTGTATTTCCCGTATTCCAGCTGAGAGTTGAGGGTCACTACTTCGCTTACTAATTTCAAACGCCCGTTTTTTATATCAGTGCATATCCCAGTGATTCTAGCAAAACCCCATGCCTCAAATGCTTCTAGGCAATGTTGCCTGAAGTCAACGTTCGTCCCATTGGTCTTACTTATATACATCCGTACTTCATAAATAATGTGCAGTTCACTTGGTGATCAGCTAGTTAAACAGTGTTGGTATCTTCCTGCTCTTTACTTTCGTATTCTTCTCCTCGGAATTCTACTCATGTGGAGCCAAACTGAAACACTGGCTGTCAAGTTTTCACAATAACTACTACTGCATTTCCCCTTTATACAACTTCTCCCATGTGTTGCCACCGTTTTTCTTTGCAAGACCCTTCCGAATCACGATCGACCCCTAGATTCACCCTACCGAATTCCGAGAATGAGTCATCGTGTCGCGCGGCTTCGTTGGGTGTCAGTCTTCCTACACAAAGTCGTCTGTCGCCGAGTTTCAGTCTACGTGATGACCAAGTGATGCACATGAAACGCGAATTGCCCAGTGATTTGGACAGGGTTCGGTATATCTCATTCAGTCAAGACTCCTTTATGTCCCCTTACTTGGCGTCGGATGATCTTTTGCGTCAGCTACCTCCACTTGGTATTGTGGTAAGTCAACACTTGCCGTACAGCTTTCACGTACTCCAGTAAATATCTCTTTAAGAAGGCGAGTCCACCAGGGGGACTATCGTAAGCGTGCATTTCGCGGATGTTATCCATTCTGATATCAGGGTTTTGAGTAGCCCTCTTTTCCAACTATACGCCAAAACCAGATTTTTGAGTCTGTCGCTTCGTTTATTACGCTAGACTTCTGCCTTTGCTTTTTTGACGAGATTGATTCACCCATTGCAAAGGCATATATTTGTTTTCGCTGAGCTGAACAGTATGATTGCAAACTTTTCATCGCCAACCGGAATAACATCATCAGTGTGTTTTTAGGGAGCGAAGTAGAGTCCAGCAATAGATCAATAGTTGTGCGTTGAGTAGCGGTGCCTGTGTTTTAATTTACGTGCTGATAGCCGGGAGCTGACCTTCGACGACGATTGGTTATTCGGTCGGATGGTTCCGTTAACTGGTCTGTTGTCCTTTGTCCTGACTGGTCGGTGTGTTATTTGTGTCACATGCTTGGCATATAAATCGACTTTCCCAGATTCGAAGGCGACGTACTTACAGGATAGCTTACATGTGAGGAGGACATTTGTAGCTCACCCTGTAATGCTGGTTGTTAATTTGTTCGGTGAGGTGGACACTTTGGTTGCATGCTTTTCATTGCCAGTCAAGGTGACATTGTCAATGCGTATAGTGGTGTGGCTGTCAGTTTACTTGTCAGCTTTCGGAACTAGTTATCAGGAGTTAAAGTCTTCAAATATTGTGGACCGATTCTCGACCAGTGTCGTTGAACTACTAATCGGATTTCATAGCGGTTGAGTGGCTGGTGACATCGTGCATTCTTGGTTTCATCGGCCTTCAGCAGGTGAAGAAAGAAGTGGTCAAATTGCTCCCATCTGGTGAAATTCACTTTTCATTGGTTCGACTAAACCAATCGTTTAGTGTGGCTTAGTCAAGTGTTTATTTAATTTTGGAATGAGTTTGCAACTCTCACTCGCTTTTTGTTTATCCTTCCCACTTGCGCCCGTTTGAGATCTGATTTGTACACAATCGTAAAAGTGTTATGTGGTAATAGTAACAGAAATTTCGCGTATGCTCTGCTGTGCTTTTCTTTGTTATTCGCCCCCCCCCCATCTTCCTTTGAACCGCTTTATGGGTCATCCTCAGTTAGTTTCTCCTTCGTGTAAAAAACTTCATTTACGGTGTAATGAGCGCTAACCATAAATTCCTTGCCACACCATATTGATGTATTCATTCCTTGCCATATACCCCGAATTCGTAATCCAACATGACTGTATGGTTGAATGAATTACTCTCATCTTGTGGTCGTTATCATTTCAAACTGGTTGAAACAAGTTCGAGTTTTTAGCACATTGTTGTTTCTCACTTGTGGGTTGTCAGCATGACCTAGTTTTATTCGTCTTAATTAGCCTGCTTGATAGTTGCTTGTGACTTAGTTATTAGTTAGCTCACGACGATTGACGGAGCAAGATTTGATTATAATAAACTTTTATAGAGTGGTTCAGCTTTGATTGACATTTAAGAACGGTAAAACCTTTGTGTTCATCCGTGCGAATCAAGGGTGGAAGTTTATTTGTCCAAGGTGTGCGTATCACTCTACAGCTACTTGGCACGCATACCACATTTAAGCATCAGTGTTCTTGTCAAGGCTAATGATGAAATAGCACATTACTATCAAACTACTACAACGCTCGTTTTACTGTCTACCCTAAACGAAAGCTGGTGCCCAGATGATTTCCGAAAACGGTTCGCTTACCTCTCTCGAAGTGGTCGGCGTAGGTTATGCTGATGAACAAGCAGTTGATCCTCTTTGTTCACCAGTTGTATGTTCAGCTTTTAGGGACGAACTTTGATTTCGTCAGCGTTGTGTTTAGCGAAGGTCGACATTCATAAGATGTTGGAACAGAGGACAGCGAACAAGCCAGACAATTGGACTGACTTTCTCTCACAAGCACACCTTAACTCTTACACGCGATCGCCTGTATACCGTCTGGATTCGAAGTCGTGACGCAAACCCTTTTACCGCGCGCGTTTTCTTGATCAACTGGTATCTTGGGCGGCGAAGTGGCTGGACGTTTTTGCGCTTGTCTCTGGTTCCTGCAGGTCGATCGTTTTCATTTTTGGTTTGATAGAAGGATTTTCTTCGGACAGTCTTTGTTGGACCTCCTTAAGTGGCTATAAGCTACTTGGTGATTCGCTGTTACGCTGTGTTTCTGAACTTAGTCACCGTCTGTTTTGTGAACACTTATTGCCATCGACCGCCATTCTGAAACAACGGACTTCTAACTGTTTAGTCTGGTTTTTTTATTATGAGGATTCCCCGCATCGCTTCATTCGTCACGCTGTCAAGGAGATAACGGCCCTATAAAGCAAGACAAGACTGCAGTTGATTGTAGTGCAAGCCAGCGACACTAATTTGAGTTCGTGCTTGAGGAGTGGAAGCTGTTTCAGTCGATTTGGAATAGGTGCATTAGTGTTACTGTGTTTGCTGACCAGGAAGTCATCAAGAAGTGTCCTGGGATTTCCACTGCGTACCGGAACGTGTTTCAAGGACCTTGAAATAAGGCGGTAGTCCTTATTACTATCCGGAGAACGTAACAGGGGGCAGTGCATTCGGAAGCATAAATGCAGTCGCACATGTAGTAACGTACTTTTGTTTAAGTTAAAGTTTGGTCTTCGAACTTTGGAAATGACTGCTTTTAGATGGGGGGTCAGCAGAAGTTTCTCGAGAAAGTCCCTCATGATTTTTGTTTCTGGGAGGGGAATGTCATTGGCAGTGAGTGGCCGGAAGTCGTGATACCTCCTGTCGGTAGTCTCTGCTTACTACGTTGTAACATTAAAAGACACTGAGGAATAGAAAATACTCCTGAGACCACCTCACCAGTTTACTCAGTTCCGTTTGCAAGTTGAAGTATATTTTGAGAACGAAGCCGGTAGGACCAATCCCAGCATCGTCGACATTCCTAGATGTGATGACCCAATGGACACAGTTGATACCGACGAAGAAGAGTTTAGCACTATCAGTAAGGGATAAAATAAATTGTCTGCCACTTACACTCGGTGAATTCGTTTTTGCAGTAGTAATGGTATGGCACTCCGATCTGTACTACTAAAAACGTTCGTATGATATCGAAACGAGTATTTGCTGCTGCTACCAAATGAAAAACCAACCAATCAAACCAGAAAAGCCGAGGCGTCCAGCGTAGAGCGCGGTTGCTGGTAAGTCGGTCTTCAGAAAACGATTTGCATCCCAGCTGTTTTACATACTTCCGGATTTCTAATCTGGAGGTTGTGACTGAATGCGCCCTGCTCGACTGGATTCCAGTAAACAGTTGTCTCTGAGGTGTTAGGTTAACTGGGATGACAAAATGAACCTAAGTAGAACGTGGACATCAGTCTGGCATCATCGACGAAAGTCCAGCATGCAGTCTCATTGCTTCAGCACAACAAACCTCAGTTGTGAAGGCATGAACTTACTGACCGGAAAGTTTATGGTTCGAAGCCAACCTCTGCATTTTGACAGCTCCTGTTTAGGCCTGATCAACCTGGAACTACCTCAGGCTTGGTGCTTTCATCGGGCGGCATGACAGCTAGGTATCGAAAAAGTGTTGCAGTTGCACCATTATTTCCTATTATTACTATTATTATTGTTTTTGCCACAAGGCACTTGGTCCTGCACCCTGTACTTTCAAAAAAAACGGCCAGGCCGTTGTGGCTAACCTAGCGACACTACTCCAAAATACTTGGAGTGAGGAAAAATTCCAACAGAATAAAGCGTCCCCACCGTGATTTCAACATTCAAAAAGGTTGCAAGAACATTATGCGAAAACCACCGGGGCACCAGCCTAGTGGCTTTATCTTCTAAGGTGTTCTCAGGTATTATCCTACACAGTTTGGTTCGTCATCCGGAGAGCCAGATTCACGAGAGTCATTTGGGTTTCGCCCCGGCCAGGGTTGCATCGATCATACCTTCACTTTGCAACATGTTGGAACCGTCTTTCTCCTTCTGAAGACCAACAGTGTCGTATTCCTCTATCTGAAATCTGCTGTTGACCCCGTTGATCATCAGATGTGGTGGCAGTGTATGGCGATGAAGGTTCTTGTCTAGTATAAAGACTTTATATGCCTTCCGTGTGTGCGTGCGTGTCTGCGGCAAACTCTCTCCTGAGTTCACCACATCCAGTGGTGTCAGGCAAGGATGTCATCTGTCGCCCTTTCCCTTCACTTGTGTAATCGATTTGCTGCTTGAATCTTCTTTACCTGCCTCTAATACCTCGGGATTCGAAGTACTCTTAGGCGTTCACTTATGGACATTGAATACGCTGACGATATTGGTCTTCCTGGACAAGACTCCTTAGAAATGCCTCGCAACTGCGAAGTGTAAATGCAAGATTGAGTGGGATCAACCGAAACCTCATGCTTGTAGGTGAACTGATCGATGTAGATTAGTTCGTTTACCTGAGCAGCTTCGTAGGTCCCGACAGTCTGGCGAAAGACAGAATCACTTCCGAGATTGGAAAGGCTAACGTCCGATATGTGGGACGCCGACGGATATCGACTTGACCGTCAAGAGTAGAATGTGAATGCTGCGGTCCGATCTGTCCTACTTTATGGATCATAGATGTAGCCGTTGCTTGTGGAAGGCCGAGGGCTTTCTGTGTTTGGTCATCGGTGCCTCCGA